>CABFOV010001483.1:72018-95404 GCA_902141375.1 Timema poppense
CCCGGCAAAGATTTATCTGATTACCAAACCCTTCCTTCACCTCTGACAAGACATCTTGTGAATGTGAGGAATGCCAGGCCACCACCGTGGTTCGGATTCCACGTTAAACTGTAGGTCCTTCATTTCATCTCACAATCACCCTACCATTACACATTAGCGTAAGTGCGTATAACCTGAACGGGTAGTAAGACGCGGTGCTAATAATAATAATAATAATAATGATTACCAAACCCTCCCTTCCCCTCTAGCAAAGTGTTTCCTTTAACGCTTTCTGACTGTCTGGAATGCCAGGCCCACACCGTGGTTCGGAACCCACGTTAAACTGTAGGTCCCCTCTGCCTTCTACCATCATCATTCTCACGTATCATCCTACCAGCTAGGGATAGTAGAATGCACCTTAATGGTGTCCCCCATTAGCACCACCCTACTATGTGAAGAAAATTAAAACTAAACGTCAAATGAAGCAATATTACATTTATATTAACCAAAATGAATTTTTGGTAAAACAAAATTCAAAAATTCTGACCTTAACTCGTGTTCCTCTCCATACAGACCTAAATAAAAACCCTCTCTTTACTATTGTTGTTTTTTGTATGGTTTTTATAGAGCTTCAGCTTAGTATTTACTGTACGTATGCAAAAATACAACATATTTGAACACTAATTAGTTATTTTTTGTGGGCATAACTGTTTTACGAAAACGTGCAGGTTAAACATCCTCCCGCAACTCAGATAAGGCAACATTCTCTGGCAATCCTCTCTCTCCACCATTAACCCCCTCTCCTGTCCCCTCTCCGGGGAGGTTCATCTAACTTTACTCTTTGGTATCTTCCTCTAAATCTTTGCCCATGTCAACATATGATGACACTTTTGGTGGTTTTACTTCCTAAGACAAGTTTCCATAAAAGAACACGACGCAAAATAAAAGTGATATTCCAATTTTTTTTTCTAGCAATGCATATTTCCGGGTTATTTACATACGTGGGCAAAGGAAGATTAGGGTCTTACGCCATCAAGGAAAAAAATAAAACAAGATCCCGTTTCTGCGTGGAAATATTTGCTAAAGCCTCGAGAGAGGTGGGGGTGGGGTAAAATAACTGTTCTTTGTGTAAACATATGGATATCACAGACGGGCAGTAAGACGACGGGGAGCTCGAAGTTAGTATCCCAGTAAGGGTGTACTGACGGTAATTCATCATGATTGGTTCTCCATTCTCCCTACAACGCAAATGGGGGTACAATTCCTCTAAAGCCAACAATCCTTATCAATTTAGCGTAATTAGTACATATGCGCTTACATTGGATAACATTGCTTAGGGAACTGCACGGTTACTATTGGGAAACAGCGTTGCCATTCTCTCGTTTTCGTGTGGTCAATCTCCCCTCAAATATTATAATTTATAAGACAAGTCCCGCAATCCTGGTTAGTCGAGGTTGCCAGTGGCTAGCTCCTTACTATCCCAGCACACTAACTTCACACATAAATGAGAGCGAGGATATTTGGCAACAGTTCACTGAGAGGGAGAGCGAAGATTTTCTCCATAAGACCTGTAGTTAACTCAGCCATGATATTGGGTGTTGATCGAACAAGTAGTAAGACGCGGTACTAATATATATATATATATATATATAGTGACGTAGAAGAGTCCAGAAGACAAGCCCAGCGTCTCACGCACAGTCACAAAGGAAGTCATGGGTGTCTCAGACCGACCCTGAAACATGGGAGGAAGTCCCAGGCCATTCTCACGACGGTAGCGGTGGTGATCTAACGCCAGCAGTCACGAAGTCCTCTAAGCCAAGTCCTTCCTCTTCTCTGTACGCACAATCCTATACCCCCCAAGGACACACGCCTTGAGGAACTTTTGTTGTTTTGTTTACGATGCACGCAACACCACGACACGGTAACAAATTTACAACATCGGTCTCCCCCCTCCCGCAGCGGTGGGCGAATGGTCTGAGGCGCCACCCTTGCAATAAAATGGACTGACTTATGACGCAGAGATAGAGGTTCTCATATCTCGGTCAGCTGTAGCTATTTTTTTATCTTTTATTAACGGGTTTTCCACGCAAATACAGACAATCTTCCTCTAAATTCAGCCTTACTCATCCCCAACACATCCCCGGGCATTCCAATGTTTGTTTACCTTCGCTCGTCAACTACGAAGATGGTCTAGGTCGGATTCGAGTTAACGTTGGATTTCTCTAATCCATATTTTAAATTGGATTAAAAAAATACTTCAAATGTTTCTCACTGCCGATTAACCAGGATATAGCCCGCTTCGGTGGCCTCGCGGTCTAACGCGCTACCCTCGCAATAGACTACACTGCCGATGACGGGGGGATAGAGGTTCAAATATAGGTCAAGTATATTTAGGGTGGATTTTCCACAATGGTTTTCTCTCCACGCAAATATGGGTACACTTCCTATGAATAAAACCTTCCAGATTTCTAAAAACCCTAACGTAAGTCTGTTCACCGTAGGAATTGTTTTCTGAAAGGCCTTTTTTTCTTACCAGAAATCTATTATATAGTAGGATATTGGTAGGAAAAAAGACCTTTCAGAGAGAAATTCCTACCGTGAATGGAGTATACATAAGCTTATAACACGAATGGATAATAAGACATGGTGCTATCTATATAGATTAACATATATATGTTAAAAATATTCACAAGTTTAGTCCCATTGGACTACTAGTATTAATACTGATAAAATAATTTTAAATTTCTATTTGTTTGTCTTAGCATTGTGTATTACCACATATTTTAGGCTATACGCAGATGTACTAATTACGCTAATGAGCTAGGGCTGAGGGAGGTTGAATTTATAGGAAGGGTACCCGTATTTACATGTAGAGTGGACAACTATTTTGGAAAAGCAGCTCTCAGTACACCCACCCGGGATTCGAACCTCGGTTTTCCTGTCATCGGCAGTCTAGTTTAAGACCAGAGTGAAGCCTTAGACCATGCGGTCACTGAAGCAGGATTAAAACTTAGTTACATTTGGTCAATATTTAGAGCAACAAGAACAAATGTCAAGAATCTAACTTAGTGTCGCGATTCCGCTATAGTATAAACTCATCCAAGTGCGAACATAAAAAGTAAATCAAAAATCAAAATATTTCACGCTGATGGTTCAGGGAGGCCAAAAAAAGGTCCCGAGCCAAAAACTAGTTTTTAAAAGTTGCAAAAGAATACAAACGAGCAGATGTTTTTTTTCTTCCGAAATGTGAGTATTGGTTTCCCCCCTCCTTCCTTCACTTCAGTGAAATGTTTGAACAACATATGGTACAATAATGGTTTATTACAATCATTTTGTTAGTGAAAACTAAAAAGAAAGAGTATTTTCAAGAAATTCACTAGAATATTATATCTAGTGGCCTCTTTCCCCAATAAATGGTTTCATTTTGGGATGGCGATACCCCAAAATTCCCTTTTTTTAAATTATAACTTGTCCCAAGATTCAAGTCTCATATCCACTTTACTTAGGTTAGCCAGTTAAAGGGTTTAAATCCCTGATGGCTGGTAGGGGACGAGCCAATGTCGAAAACAATTATTATTAGTTGCACCCAAGGCTGCCACTTTCTTTTCTTATCAGCAGTGATATTTGGTACAAACTACAGAAACAACAACACTCGGCAAATATTATGTTCTTTGTAGGCAGCCAGAAAGCTATTTAACGTGTTCATGTCATTTTTAAAATACTATTTAATACAACTATATAAATAAATAAGAGTTAAATTTTTATTTGTTCAGTTCTCAACAAATTTGTTCCAAATATGGTCAAAGTTTATAGATAAAAAAAGGTGAAATTTCCGACGTTTCTTGGGATGGATGAGCTTATTTTTCTACAATGTCACTTCTGGAACAACCCGTATCAGTATTAGGAGACGTCACTCTAGCAATAGACTGAACTGCCCGTTATGAGGAGGTCGGGGTTCGAATCTCATTTGAATGTATTCACCCAAATGGTTTCCCCCTCTCCCTCAACGCAATGTAGGTAGGTACGTATGTCCTCCGAAACCTACGTTACTAATCTACGCCCTGTTAGCGTAAATATGCGGATAGCTCGAACGGTTAGTAAGATGCGGTGCACAAAATAAACAAGACAAAAACAACTCTTAAACACTAAATATTAAGGTGAGAGTGTAGGGCAAGCAAATTAAGGACAGTATTTCTGCACTTTTTTTTAAGTAATTTTTTTTTAAATAAATAAAATAATTCTCCAGTAGAAATAAAAGAGTTTAATTTTATTCACATGGTGATATCAATAGTTGTTTAGTATCTGTCAAGGATATTTTGTAATTTAATGCCAACTTTTTCTCCGAATTTAAAAGGTTTCTCGTCTAATGCCGATATGCCCATGACAGATACTCATCAACACAGGCAGGATGAAAATATGTTAATCTATATTAAGAAATTCAGGAATATTTTACTTGTAAGCTATTACTGAGAACTGGCCTTTGCCAATTACGTAATCGTTAAAAATTTATATTTACATGAAGATTTCTAGTTGGAAACCCGTTGTGGGTCATAAAGTGACATCTTCGCGTAATTCAATATCAAGCCAAGCACAAAAAATTTAAAAATTATCTACTAGTGTGCCTGAAAAAAAAAATTGAAACATTTTTAACACAGAAAGTGGTGAATACGTTTGACCCTAAAAGATATTGAACAAAGGGTAACTTTTTAGAAACGTGTGTTGAGCCATGGAACCTTCGGCGGTTGGTCATTGGCCTCACGAGTAGTGGATCTGAATCTTATATGAAATGATGAGTTTATCAACCGAATCAAGATGTCCAACCAAAGCGATTCCGGTTTCTGCAAAATTGTATCCCGTTCTCACTTAACCATATGCTATCCACATAGCCGCAAAGAGTGGCAGAGTGGGATCCACCGTGGAGAAGGGGTGTGGGAGGGAGGGGGGAGTCGTGTACTTCCTGTCCGCGACGTCGTAACACGAATCTAAGCTCCAGCAGCGACTCTTGTCGTCACGAGTAGCGCCTCACGTCGGGGATGTCACTGAACTTCTTTTACCCCGCTTCATGACGGGTGTTTTGACCGACCCTCGGCTTGACGGGAAAGGCCAGTGTGCATGTCGTCTTATTCGAGCACGTTTACGTGTGAGACCTTGCGTAGCCTCCTCTCCAAGTTTCTCAACTGTTTCAATCTTGCACTCAAACATTCAGACTTTTGACAGCTGGTGTCATTTGGTGAAGGAGATTTGGTTCAATTATCCGCTCCAGAGACCACGTGGATAAATACATCATTCGCATCTTGTCTGGTTTGCCTGTGAGGGGGAGGTCTGGATTCAAATCTTGGTCGAGTGTATTATGGTGTTTAAAGAAAATGATTTCCCATTTTCTCTCTCTCTCTAAGCAAATTAAAGGTTCAAGTAGGCCATATTAATCGGTACTTGTACAGTTTGTTATCGTGTGAAACTGCTAAGGGGACACCATCATTCGTTTATGGTATGGGAAACCAAAACTGGATTTTAATATAAACTACTTCCACTGACGTATCATCAGAAAATAAATTAGGCCTAACCCTAATAATAGATTTCTAATTCCTCGAGTGTTTCCCTTATTGTAATTTTAATTTGTGCCGATCATTCCCTTTCGTCTCTCCTCATACATTTCTTGTTTGATAAATGCTAAAGAGAAGTCAACACCCCGCGGAGTCTTCAGAGTGTTCGAACGGAGCCACGTGGATACCATCGCAGACTGTTCTAGGAGGAGGGAAGGTATCTAGATAGAGGTACGGTTCCTGGAAATTTGTCATCATGATCAATAATCTTTTCATGTTCTCTGAAACACAGACATTCAATATCATCCCCCAAATGTGTGTGTGTGTGTGTGTGTAGGGGGAAGAGGACGGAGATAAAGGAGGGAATTGTCTTACGAGACTCTTTTCCTAGTCATGCAAACCTAGTGAAAACTCCATGGTTTAATTTCGATTGCCTTTTTAACGAGTGCTTGTTTAGTCGTTTCACAGATATGTTGGAAAGGTACTATACACACATATAGGTTTGGATTGCACGCGGATGTTGACTGCCATCATATTTACAGAGAAAAAATTATCTCTAGATTCTAGAATAACCATGAGTGACTCTTTGGACGAATGCTTGTTAGTACTTCAACCGTCATCTTAAAAAAATAGAAGGGCTTATTTTGCGCAGAAAACTGGCTGTATTCATGCTTATTAGTAGCAGCGTTTACTATAAAATCTGACTAAATCATACTTTAAAAAATAGATTACAATAATATTTACATCAGCCAAATCTTGTTGACCTCTGTAGTCTTGGGGTAAAGTGCTCGCTTCAGGACCCGATCATCGTGAGTTCAAACCCATCTGAGGTCAATTAATTTTTCTTGAGCGTTAAAAATCTTTGGCACAACTTTCTTCGGAGGGTAAGTTAAGCTATCGCTTCCATGTCAATTGAGTATATGAAAGAATCCTGGGAGGTGTGTGAAAATACCTTTCCAAGCAACATTTGTAGGCCCTTTCGCTCTCGTTTTCGCTCTTTTGTTTTGATATAATCAGTCGGTTCAGAAAGTTCACGTTAAATACCTCAAATAAATAAAATAATCTTTCTATACCTGTGAGCTTTATGTCATAATTCATATACAAAGGTAAAGCATAGGCCAAGGATATTCTACATCCTTAAGTAATTATTTTGTTTTTTCATTTTCTTGTTGTTTTATAGTGCCACACCTATAGTCCCCCCCCTCCTGCTCTTTATTGACACTCCTCTGACAGTTATAAAATCTACGAGATCATTTAAATGTATCCATACTCCAAGACATTCTTTCTGACAGTTAGCACCAATTTTGACAGATGTTAGCAAAATATTACTCTTTTTTTAATGAAGAAATCCTGATATTAATGTTAAATAGCTTGTAGAAACATCAATAAGGTGCGATCTATTTATTCCAAGATTTCCCGATGGGATACGTCCTGTCTTAAATAGTTTCTTCGGAAACCTTTGTTCATTTATCAACGATGAGACTCAAACGTTCTTGATTATGTCACCGGAATGCGAAGACTGAGTTAAAAAAAGATCCATGTTTAGTTATATCTAAGAATCAATCAGGGTACCTCGCCCCTTTTATTTCCCTTTTTTTTTTTAACGTCTTTTATTATTTAAGTGACCTAAGCATATTATACTAGAGAACAATTTTAATGGAAAGAGGCTTATCTGACAGCTAATAAAATTACTAGACCTACGTTTAAGTATTCATACGTTACGTCATGTGTTCTGCAGCTGTCACTTTTGATAGATAATATCAATACCTATAAAATAATACTAATAATGTTGGCCTCAAAAACTTTTGTTTGTATTTTCTAAAAGTTTCTTTCTACTAGGATCCTACTAAAATAACAAACTGAATACAGATAGAGCTTGATTTATGTCTGACTTAAAGCTTACCTGGTTAGTTATGATTGATTACGTTGCGAACATAATTTGCAGTCCTTCGTCATCATTATCCTGTCGGACAACGACACAGCAATTTGTACACCAGACAAGGACATCTGCATTCTCGCGAAGAATTACCTCACTTATACACTAATTTACTCAAATTTATGTTTACTTTATATATAATAATAATAATAATAATAAACATAATAATAATAATCACGCGTTTCCCTTCCTTCGAGTTTGACAACATATCCGGGCTGTCAGACTATTTATATTAATAGGATAAGAAAGAGATAATTTTCTAAGACAAAAATAATTAACATTTAAAGTTTCTTCATTTAAAAAAAAGATTAATATAAGTGACCCTCTTTGGTGGCCACATGATCTAAGGCGTCACTCTCACAATAGATTTTACTGCAAGTGACGGTGATATCAGGGTTCAAATCTCGATCTGGTGTACTGAGGGTGATTTTCCCGAAATGGTTTCCAATATCCTTCCAAGTAAGAGCGGGAACACTTCCTCTAAATCCAGCCTTCCTAATCCATAACTCATTAGCATTATCAGCCCATCGGTGTACAACCCAAGGCAGTAGTAAGAGGCGGTGCTTAAAAAAGTTAGAAATAGTCTCATTTTCAGTTACGTTTAACGCGAAATGGTACTATTTGGAAATAAAAAGGGTTAGAAATATAGTTTTAGCCATACTTAAACAAATAAAATAATTTTTAAAAGGATCATAACAAAACATTATGATATATTTGAGGATAATTTTTTGGGATTGTAAAGCTTAAAGTGGTTATCAATAATAAATACATTAGTGTGACTCAAGGTGGGATGTAGGGGTTACATGTAAAGAGTAGTGTTTATGCGGGTTTCATAGCAAAACTCTTTTAACCAAAATAAATCAAATATTGCTCTAGTAGAAACATAGAACTTAATTTTCTTCACATGGTGACATCAACAGTTCTTGAATATTTGTCAAGGGTGTCCTGGAATTTAATGACAACTTTCTTTATTCATTTAAAAAGTTTCTAATGACATATTCAAAAACTGTTGATACCACCATGTGAAGAAAATTAAAGTATATGTTTCTACTGAAGCAATATTTGATTTATTTTGAACAACAACTTTTTGCTATAAAAACTGTAAAAACACTACTCTTTTCTCGCGTCCCCTACACTCCCATCTTAAGGGCAAAGACCCACAGCGTCTTTCCCATGTTGAAATGTAGTGGAAGTCTTACTCGGATCGTAATTGACGCACGAAGGGCCACGGTGGTGGAATGGTGTCCCCGGTCCCCACTCGTACTAGGGGGTACACGGCAGGTACCAGTACCAAGGAGGCTTTCCCCTCTCTCCGACACATTCCACTTCCTGCCTGGCCACCAAGTCGACGTCCCGTGACGTCTGATCAGCAGTCATCTCGAGGTAAAACAAGTTCTCTAAATGTAATCGGATCGAACTTTGTCTGAAAACTCGTCACATACTGACTCTCCTTTCATGTAACCCTATTAGATGGCTGCATCTTCTTAGCCAAAAGGCGTCATTCTCACAATAGACTGGACAGGACAATAACGAGGAGACCAAGGTTCACATCACGGTTGGGTGTACTGAGTTTTTTAGAAAACTATTTTACATTCTACTTTAATGAAAATGCAGGTACACTTCATCTAATTTCTACTTTCCTCATTCATAATACATTAGCGTATTAGTACATTAACGTATGACCCGAACGGGTAGTAAGACGCTGTACTAAAAACAACTTTAATTTATTCAGACGAGAAGTAATGGTTCCTTCAGGTGTTCTTGCTACTCAATGGAAGGGGAAGGTATAGTAGGGTTCTGGTATGAAGAACCTTTTAGAAAACACAAAAGTATTTTTGAGCTCACTATTGATAACATTTATTTGTTTAATCTCGTTTTAGCACCACGTCTTACTATCCGTTTTGATTGTACGCTAACATTCTAATTTATTATTTAATTGTTATTTTATGGGCATTGATAGTATGATAATATTACACGCCTGGGCTATAACTATCGTAGCCAAGCAGTGGAAAGATTAGCCAGTACTAATGTACGGTTTCCCAGGGGACGCCCGAGTGTACTAATAGTACATCCTTTCCGTGGAGGCTCTTTCCTTGTCCCGATGAGAAGAGATGAGGGTATGGAACTAATGGAAACACTTAAACCTAACTTAAGCCTAACTAACCGAACCTTGGTGGCCGTTGGGATAATTCCTCTTTCGGGAAAATTACCCAAACTATCAGCCAGAAATCAAACCCGGGACCCTTGCGCTCGTAGCCAGGTGCACTGACCACTCACTACACCATGGGGCTGGCTATGGGCATTCATGATATATATTAAAAGTGACGGTTAAAGATCACATGACATGATGTATAAACATATAAAAGTAGTTTTAGAAACATTTGTAACGGTCAGATGTGGCCCTTCCTAGGAAAATAATCTACCGCAGGAAAATTTAGAGCAAATGTACCTGACTTTGTACTTAGAGAGAGTAAAAACCCGTTTCCAAACGAGATTGAAGCCTTTACCAGCATGATTATCGATATTGGTTAGGGTTATTTTCTGATCAGCTGCGCATTGAATGAATTTTCACCAAAATGTTATTTCGCAATTAAATGGCAGTAGTTCTTTGGAACCGCTCGTCTCACCACAACAGGCAGGGAATGTTACCGTTTTACACAACTAAAAACGTGTGCTAGTGCTCCATAGCCTTGTTACATAACGCTATTAGAATGGAGGTTTTTTTAGTCGCTCATCCTAATGATGCAATGCTTCGCATTTGTTGATGCCTCAAGGGCTAAGTAAATGTGAAACTGGTCATCAGAAGATGGCAGGTAGGTAGATCTAATTCTGACAACTTGATTCAGACCAATAGGAGTTACATCATTTATTGCAATCATTAAAACATCTAAACAGAAGCTCTTTTATCCTGACTCATCGAAATGGGAGTAGTATAGATACTTAATATTGCAAAGGATTAATTTTCTTGTATATAGAAAGTACTGTTTTTTGTTGTTGGTGTTTTGTGGGTTCTACGTCTTTCTCTTTTCCAGCATATAGTGGGGTAGGGAGGAGGAAGGTAGAATTTCCTAGATAATTCTACTTAAGGTAGTAGTGTAAGAGATGCGAGAAAAAGTAGGTGTTTTTGCTATTTTATAGCAAAACTTTTTTGCTGTCAAAATAAATAAAATATTGCCCCAGTATAAACATAGAATTTAATTTTATTCTCATTGTGATATCCATAGTTCTTGAATATATGTCATGAACATAGTGGTATTAGACGGTAATTTTTTTATATATGTATGTGTCTAATTACAGATAATTGACATGTCGGATTTTTTTCCCGTCAATATATGAATGAAAAAAATATCAAGACACCGTAATGAATAACGTTTGAAAAATTAAATTATTAGCAATTTATTTTAATGACTACGATATTTTAAAAATAATTTTGATTATATTTAATTAATAGAATTTTTTTTTTCCAAGAAACTAATAATTTTTTGTAGAAATCATTGTCAAGAACTGCCTTCAATTATATTAATCCTTCTTGTGTAGCCTATTAAAAACTAGCACACTTAACATATCTTTAAATTAATCTTGAATCAAGGACAACGATTTTATCAAGCTATTTAAAAAAAACACATTAAGTGTGAACAAGGGAGAACTGAAATTACAATCATAACAGAAAATAAAAATCACTAACATGTCAATCAATGCCACACAAAAAAACCAGCAAGGTTGTGGTAGTCACTATACCTAGTTACATAAGAATAATTACGAAACAAGATGGTGGAATTAGACGGACTTTATTTATAAAATAAATATTATTTTTAGACTTTTTATTTGCTTAGGGTATTTTTTATATTAAAGTTAACTAAATGCACGCGTTTGCTTATGAAGGGGTACAAGGGAAAAAGAAGAAAAATCTTATTTATAATCAAATTGAGCTAGTGCTGCCATCTGTTACACAATCATAAAACTTTTTAATTAACTTTATATTATGGTTAAAAGAGGTCTCGGTAATATTTAAATTAATTAAAAAAAAGTATTTACTGGTATCTTTGTGGGGTTTGAGGTATAAAATTTATTCTGGATAGTGTGTGTAATGTAACTTCCACCCTTCATATAATTATAATAATTAATGGGATGAAAGTGCGAAAGTTAGAAATTTGTGCACCTGCATTTACGTAAAGGTAAAATAAAATTCATTTTAGAGAAAAATATCACAGTGCATCCAACCAGGATTCGAACCTCAACCATCCCGTAATGACGAGATTGACGTCTTTTGTCCTCTTACCCACCGGGGTAGGTATTCAAATATTACATTTATAAAATTAAGGTTAAAGATAGGACTTTTATAGTGTTAGGTATGCTGGTTTATATAAAGGTTATTTGTAATTGATATGCTTGATTTCAAAAGTGTAAATACTCAAATCAACCACACCATTGGTTCAAAGTGTTAAAACTCACATTGCTCAAGCTAACCGTTGACGTGGAAGACAGAGTTTGGGACCCTAATGGGTTCACAGGGTGGGGGGAATAGGTGGGGGTAAGGGCTTTCCAAATACGATGTACCCTTTAGATGTTTTATGGGAGAGTAGATACTAATCCTCATTAAACAAACTATCTGAAAATATGCAGTGTCTTGCATCAAATTCAAAGTCAAATATTTAAGGTGGGAGTGTAAGGGACGCGAGAAAATATCACCTTTTTTTTCAGTTTTTATAGCAAAGCTTTTTTTGGCAGAAATAAATCAAATTATTCTCTTATAGAAACATATGGTTTAATTTTCTTCACATGATGATATTAACAATTCTTAAATAATATTTGTCAAGGTTGTTTTGAAATTTAATGACAACTTTTTCTCTTTATTTAAAAAGTTTCTTGTCTAGTGCCGCAATGGTCACGAGTCATGCCAGATATTCAACCACTGTTTATATCACCATGTGAATAAAATTAAACTATTTATTTCTACTGGAGAATTATTTTACCCGTCCAAAAATTTGTTTCGCTATAAAAACTGTAAAAACAGTGAACTTATCTCGCGTCCTCTAGATCCCCACCTTAAGGTAATGAATTTAATAGAAACCCCCAGTTTGTCAGTGAAAGGATTATAAGTTTTTGTATGTAATTTAATTTTACTATTAAAACGCAAATTGGGTTGTTTTGTTTACCAATGAAACAAACAATTTCAGCCTATGGTTCCATAGAAGATCGCAAATGATTTTCCTTCTCTAAAGTAGATCACTAGATCCAAAAGTATGGCCATTCCTGCCCTAGATCATTTGGCCACTGAGGCGGGTATCGCTTTAATTAAACAAATTTAAATTAAGAGAAAATGCTCTGTTCAAATTCCAGGATTCCTTTGACAAATATTCAATAACTTTTGAGATGACTATTTTTATATAATTATAATAAACGTAGCTACTGAAGCAAAATTTTATTTATTTTGACCAAAAAAAGTTCGTTCTAAAAAACAACAACTGCAATTTGATTTAACCTTAACGCTCGTTTCCTTTCACTTCACGTTAATATGTCGAACATATTGTAAGTGTACAATTCAATTTGAAACGTTTATCTTGGATCCTAAGATACGTCTACACCGACAGTTTTTGCAATGATAGACCAATAATTATCATCATACCCTTAAGGCGACATGCCTCAGTAATAACTGCAACCTTTAGTTTGGGCAGTACTAACAATCTATTACATTTCTAAAAAAAACTTCACTTTGATTTCAGGTCTTGCGTTATTTATTTTATGAACATTAGATGTATTGTACACACCCTTTGCTTTTGACTAAATTAAATAGTTTTTCATCATGGTTGAGTGGTTAAAAAGGTCGTTTACAAGTGTTGACCACCTTGGTTCGATTCCGGGTGGTTTCTAAACGACTTTCCTTTTTATTTATTTATTTATCCACCTTTCTAATAAGATATTACACTAATTAGTGTTAAAGTTGTGTATATTGTGTTAAAAAGGTGACGGCCTCGGTTAAGTCAGTTTATAAATAATGGGATTATGTAATTTTGTAAATAAAATGTTCCTTTTAAGTACCAAAATATTGTGTGTTTATTAAACCCAAAATATTTGTTTATAATTGAAACAAAATTAACAGCTAAATTTTACAATTTTACGTTTAAAATTTCATAAATAGTTTCCAACACGGTACCCATACATCCCACCTTAAGAACGTGGTAGGAATCAGTAGGCTTATTATCAGCGCATAGCCCGAACGGTTAGTAAGACGCGGTGCTTAGAAAAAAGAAAGCTAATTTATCACTTACAAAAGCTTCTAAAACTGTTTTCATAAATTCTAGATATTGATTAAATCAAATCCATATCTTCTTTTTACGATAAAACCCCTAATGCCTAATCCCAAATTTAAATTCGAATCTTAAAATCAACACATATGATCATTAAGTAGCTAAATGTTAGTATTTCTATCTATAATTCATTAATTATAACATTAATATATTCAATTAAATGTTAAACTTTTGGTCTGGGGTCTGGTTGTTAAATTTGTCCCATAAATATGTTGGGAATGAACCACCCTTAAGCTGTTTTACAGGTCTAAAACGAATTCCATTTCAAAATGTGTAAATACAATTTTTTGTTTCGAGACTTTAATCTTCAAATTACAAACATCCTTAAAGATTCGAAGGATTATAGATTTCAAGTATTTGAGGGTCTCAACCTTAAAAATTCAAATGTGATCTGTAACTTTATTTTTTATTTTAGTATCGATACAGATAAAATAATAATAATATGTGATGGATTAAATAGCAACGCTATTATAGTCGATAATTACAGCTATGGCCGTATCTAGATATATATTTTTTAGATTGAAAAAGACACCTGGATACGAGAATTGAACCCGGGACCTTTGGTTTTATACGACACTGCTTTAACCACCGAGTTATCGAGGAATCATACCATGTACAGGGCTATTCTTCACTCATATTTTAAGGTGGAGTCTGTGATAGACATGTGGGAAACATCAACTACCAATGTGTGATCAATTAAGATCACAAGCTATCAGAAACGCAGCCACCTTGGGCTTGGTAGTTGGCTTAATGCTGCCATTTGTACAATGACAACTGTATGAATGCACTCATCAGGATGGATTATATAGTAAAGTTATTCCTGTGCTCAGGTATCATTTTTCAATTTAAATAATATAATAACAACAATATAGTTGAAATGTTATCAATATTGACCGTGTTCCTACTCTTACTGTAACAAAAAAATAGAGTCAAGTGTCTCAATTTTTAAAAAAACCAAGGAAGGAAATAACATATTCTTGTTTACTGTATGATCTGTCACCAGGGGCAAAGCAACACTTGTTAAAGACATTTGAAAAGAAGACTAGACCAAGGCTTGTCACAAGACGGAGGACACTTCACATAATTTGTGTTGACGTAATAACCTACCTCCCCCCCTTCTTACCCAAGACCTCACATACAATGCGAGTTTGTACAGTTAGCTCACTCTGATGGGCAGAGCCGTGTGTTATCTCCACCGTGACCATCAAGATGGTTACTATGTTATGCATGGTTCCATCTTTGTACGGTACTTCTGAGAGTTAAAAAAAACAACCTCTACCAGTGTCATTACTGCCTGTCTTGTTCTCGTAAGTGAACGTTATTCGGTAGCTCCCTCTGTCCCTCGTCCTCTTTAACTTGTTGTTATGTTCCCACAATGGATCGCAGACTGTTCTCCCAGCATCTGCATGCCTCTCTCAAGTCATTCGCGAAGCATTGTGGGAAAAGGGGGGGATATCGCTAATAGATCGTGGAAAGGTTTCCTCGAAGAAATGGTGTCAGATGATTCTTTATATTTTTTTTTTTTTGTTGGTTTGAAGGTGTTTGACACGAAATTAATGAACTGGACTGACTAATAAGCACACGATTTACAAACTAATTTAACACTAACAATCCTATGTTATATTTTGTCACAAGTTTTACTTAAGGGAAAAGGAAGGAGGTGGAGGGGAACTTCTCGAGCCCTCGTTTTTTATTTCATTATTTATTTATTTAAAAATAATTCTGATGGCTAGTTTCAATTTTTTAAACATAATTGATTAATAATTACTACATAACAATTTAAGAAAAATTCAATACTAGCTAAGGGCAGTATTTTTGCAGTTTTTATATCCAAATAAATACATTATTTCACCAGTCAAAATAAATACCATATTTCACCAGTAGAAAGTTTAATTTTTTTTAATGAAGAGGAAAAGTCATGAAAATCCAGGACACCCTTGACAGAGATATTCAACAACTGTTGAGGTCACCGAGTGAAGAAAATTAAACTAGTTGTTTCTACTGGAGCAATATTTTATTTATTTTTGCCCAAACAATTTTTTGCTATAAAAACTGCAAAAACACTGCCTTTAACTCGAGATCTCTACACTCCCGCCTAAATTCATCACTTATCGACAGTGCGAGTAATTGAACACGAACCCTTATATCACTGGACAGACCACCCGAGTTTTATCGGACAGCACTACCACTTTTCTCATCTATTAAAACAGGATGTAGGAAGAAGGGAACGGGGGGTGGGACTTTAAGAAAATACACCACCAATCACCTGGAGATAGGATAGCAAACAACAACGTGGAATTGGTGACCTGGTGGTCTAGGGGTAAGGTGCCGGACTTGTGCTGGGGGTCCGGGATTCAATCCTCGGTCCCGGCATAGATTTATCTGATTGCCAAAACCCTTCCTTCACTTCTGACAAGACGTGTATTAATTACAACTTGTGAATGTGGGGAATTCCCGGCTTCCACCATGGTTCGGATTCCACGTTAAACTGTAGGTCTTTCATTTCATCTTACCATTACACATTAGCGTAAGTACGCACAACCGAACGGGTAACAAGACGTGGTGCTAATCATAATAATCATAATAGTAACGCGGAACATCATTGTTTGAATGGTCCAAGGCATCACTTTCGTGTTAGACTGAGCTGCTAGTAAAAAAGAAGATCGGGGTTCTAGTCCTGGTCAGGCCTATTGAGGTTGGTTTTTCCTAAATGGTTTCTCACTATTCTTCCACGCAAATACGGGTAGATCACCTTTAAAATTCTTCCTTTCTCATCACTACTCTATTAGAGTAATTATTATATATACATATAATATGAGAAGGTAGTAAGACGTGGTGGTTTTAAAAGCAACAACAACGTGGAGCTCTCACAGTGCACTTGATTTAGGTCCACTCCTCCCAAAAAGCCAGAACCTAGCACCCCAACGTACACCTATAGCTTCAGGTTAAACGACTTGGAACTTCTCCTCCACGGGGATTTACACATGTGGTTGGGGACACTGGATTGGAGACACTTCAGGGACAATAATGGGGAGTAAGGGGGAAGGGAATAAGAGGTCAGCGGAAAAAATTGGTGGACGTGCGCGTCGCACCGGATGTGACGCTAGAAAAACCACTTCCGGAACCGACCAAAGACGGCGTAGTCGTCTGTACTTTTTTTTAAAGGTCAACCACTTGAAACAGGAAGAAACTCAAGCGGGGGTGTTTTTTTTTAACTAACGACCTGTCATAAAACAGGTGTTTAAAATAATTCGTTTCAGAGCAGATGAGTTGGATGTTGAAGGTGATTAATTTTTTACGTTTATCAACATATTTTTTTTTAACTTTTGCCTTTAAACGATTTTGACCGGGAGGCTTAGCTGAGATATTCACGAACTCGAAAGGTCATATTTTTATAACCTAGCCGCCACCATTAAGGCTGTTTTGCTTTTTTCAAAACGTGATTTTTCATCCTCTTTTCAAGAAAGTGTTAGTGGAGCTCTGTTTAATATTCTTACTCCAATTTGTTCCTTTAGGCTTGAGATATTAAATATTTAATAAATAGTAGTTTTTAAAGCCCCGTTAGAAAAAAGAGTTTAATTTTCTTCATTTGGTTACCTCAACAGTTGTTGAATATCTATCATGTACATATCAGTATTGGATGACAAACTGTTTTTTTTAATGAAGATAAGAAGTTGTCATTAAATTCCAGGAAATCCTTGACAGATATTCAAGAACTGTTGATATCACCTTGTGAAGAAAATTGAACTTTATGTGTCTACTGGAGCAATATTTGATTTTATTTGAGCAGATAAATGTGTTGATATAAAAATCGCCTTAACTCGTGATCCCTACATCCCTACCTTAAGACCGCACGGCCACGACTGAAGGTAGGTTCTAGCCGCCGCGGCGCGCTGGGGCCAAAGACTCCCTCAACTCACGTACAGTACATGGTCGCATCTCCCCACAAGCAACATCTCGACTTTTGTAAATGGACGTCAGAAACGGTGAGCTAGATACCAATCCGATGTTTTGTCAAGAGTGTTACTCGACACATTGTATACATTGTCGAGCTAATTACATGTTTTAACGGCGATGTTTCTCACACTCCTAACTTTTCAGAGTCCCTCTTTTAGAAACCTCCCAGCGGACAGGTATGTTATCCTAACTTCCTGGAAATCTTTATTACATTGGAACGGGAAACAGGGCATATCATTTCTCCACGGGAACAATGCAGGTCATAATGAGAACCACATGAAAAAACACACCTATCTTGGCATTTAAAGCAACACGTTAATAAAATGTATGCAAAGGTCAGGTTATGTGTTTTGCAACTATCCCTCTTGACAACAGATTCCATTGCTGTAAATTGTAGCTAAGGATATTGTGAAGTCCAATTTAATTAGGAATGGCCTTTTATAAATTCAAACCTATTATTTTGTAGACAAAATCGGTGACATTCTACCATTTTATTAGTGTTACTTTACACGCATTGTTAATATTAATCAAAAGTGACAGTTAAATATCACATCACTTGACGTATGGATAAGTAGAAATAAATTTAGTAGCTTTTATAGCTACAGTTCTTCCTATGAAAATGGGATTATCAATATTGGCTAGACTAAATCATTTTTTATCGACCATTAATTATCTTTAACACATCGATATATAATTATATATATGAAGAATTATTATTATTATTATTATTAACCCCGCGTCTTACTACCCGTTCGGGTTATACGCACTTCCGCTAATGTGTAATGGTAGGGTGATGGTGAGATGAAATGGAGGACATACAGTTTAACGTGGAATCCGAACCACGGTGGAGGCCTGGCATTCCCACATTCACAAGATGTCTTTTCAGAGGTGAAGGAAGGGTTTGGTAATTAGATATAAAAAGAAAAGTTACTGACTCATCAACGCCCAGCCCAAACCCTTGGACCTAGGAAGCTTAAATTTTTCACAGAGGTTCCCTTTATGATGTAGACAAGGAACAAGGTCGGATTTTTCGAAATTCCTACAGGATAGAGAATAAAGTGGATTTATATTTTCGCTTTAAAGTTGCCTTATTTCCGTAACTATAATTACTATAGGCTTCAAATTTGGCATGTAAGTAGGTAATTATAATATTCTATAATAATAAAAGGAAGTATTTGTTTGTCTGCATTTGTTTGTGTGCGATGCTTAGCCGAATCTACGGCACGCAGATATTTGAAATTTTTAAAATGGGTGGATAAAAGGTGGTCCGAATGCATCTCGAAGCCGGATTTTTAAATTTTTAATTAGGCTATTTTTAACAATTTTTTTTAAAGAAAATATGTTTTATCTGGCCTATAATTACGTTTACGAGATACGGGCTACCTTGGGGGAGGGGGAGGAGCTTATATAATTCTTATACCCCAGTGGGTCACGGGCAACGCCGTGCGGGATTGTTAGTGTGTGTGTATATATATATGCCTATCTGTTATAGAACCGCGTCTTACTACCCATTTGGGCGATAGGCTCATGTACTTATTACGATAATGGCTTGATGGTTTAGTGGGGTTATATTTAGAGGAAGTGCACTCGCAATCGCGTGGAGAGAGTGTGGAAAGCAATTTTGGCGAAAGCTCAGTACACACAACCACGATTCGAACATCAATCTCCCCACAATTGGTGGTGAAGTGTACTTGCTAGGTTAACATGTTAGACCACGTGGTCACCGAAGCGGGTCACATCGATATTACTACCCTATCAGGGTTTTCAAATCCATTTCTTACAGATAAAGGGCGTAGTCACCCCCAAATAGCGTTTGCTATCTCCTCTGACTTAAATATTTACTATATATTGATAACATAAAATCTATAATATAAATATTTAATTTTAGTTTTAGCTGACCTGGCGGTCTAGGGGTAAGGTGTCAGACTTCTATGCTGGTGGCCGGGGTTCAATCCGCGGTCCCGGCATAGATTTAGCTGATAACCAAACCCTTCCTTCACCTCTGACAAGACATCTTGTGAATGTGGGGAATGCCAGGCCTCCACCGTGGTTCGGATTCCACGTTAAACTGTAGGTCCTCCATTTCATCTCACAATCACCCTACCATTACACATTAGCGTAAGTGCGTATAACCCGAACGGGTAGTAAGACGCGGTGCTAACTTAATCGAAGAGATCAATACGTCACACACACACAAATCCAGCCCCTTTGCTATTAATTTTACACACGTGTCGACTCAGACATTTCCACTTCATAAATATTGGAATTTTTATGTAGCCTTGGATTGATCCTAATTTAATATTCCAAAATACTTGATATTGGAACAAATGAACTAAAATACACGGTGGGGCAAAATTTATTTCGACACTTGTATTTACCAAGCTAAGTTTAATGAGGTTGGTTACAATCACGCTGAAAGTAGATTTTCTGAAATCTGTCAACTTGCATCATGACTACTGGAACTATATTATTCTAAAGTAGCCTATGTTCAATTAACTATGCATATTTACACAGGTTAATTTAAATCTTTTGTTAAACATTGAATTGAACTGGGTTAATTTATTCATGGTCAAGTGACTTTTTCGTCACTATATATATTAAAACATTATATATATTTAAAACAAGTTAATTTTATTGAACCATTCCAATAAGTAATCAGGACCAATTCTCATGAAACCAAACGCTTGATAGAAAGCTTTGGATACATTTACCTGTTACCAACTGTTGAGAGCAAATTTGTTCAAGTCATCCTCGTCGGGATATGACCATGAACAACAGCGCCCCTCTTCATATATCTTCTTAGCCCGTTACTTGCAGACCACAATGATATGATAAACCACAACCTTCGACCATTTCGAGATAAAATATCTGCTCTTTGTAAACGGAGACGGGATATTTAGGTAGGTAGAACTTGTGTATGAGGTGACACAAAGGAAATAAAAAATAAATAAACAAAGAGCTCTAAAGGCAAACCGTGAAAACTAGTTTACGTAGAAAACCGTTTCCTGGATAGTTTTATTTATTTTTACGCTGTGGTATTGGCCTTAGACAACTTAAACTACCTCATATAAGGGAACAGGGCGGGAAAACACATTTAGGAACTAATAAAAATCAAGTGCCCAGCTAGGATCAAACTTCATAGCTCTAAGACACCAAATCCATAATCCTAGCTATATCATTTTATTTTATAACACTTGATGGTAAGCTTACCCGCAATCACAACGCTTATTATCAAGGGATTGTTTTAATCAGTGTGTCTTACTACCCATTTGGGTTTTACGCATATATATATGTATACAATAATTAAGCTAATGTGGTAATGAGTAGGATGGTCGAATAAATGGGAGCTGTAATCGCATTTACGTGGACGGGAGCGTGAGTTACTATTTAGGGGGGAAAAAACCTTCATTACACCCAACCAGGAGTCAAACCTCGATCCCCTTGTCATCAGCAAGCCAGTATAACACGAGATTGACACCTTAGACCATTCGGCTACTGAAGCGGGTGGTATTTACATCATTTAAAAAATTACAGCTGTGGATCACATTATGACGTATGATTACGTGAAAGTTGATCTAGTTTACTTTTTTTTATCTTGTCAGATATGATAATTCGACTGTACCTTCACTGTCTAGTGCTTCATTTACGTATTAACACGACAGGGTTGTATTAATTTAGATTCGTCACTTAACACGAGTTGAAGTTATCGTTCAGATAATGTCCTTGTGCGCTGAAAGTCTATGGAAATGTTTACTCAACTTCACCTAGACATACTGCAGCGCTCTGGGCTTGATTAGCGAGGGCATCCCATGCAAACATCGGCCATCGACATGTGCACATCACTTTCTCTTTGAGTAACGACGTCAATGACGCGTTTGTTAAAGATCACATCCATGGTAGATTCTACCAAGAGTAAGTATCTTTAAGGATGTATGAAAGTGAACACATATTTAAAGTCAGTATTTTTACTGTTTTAATAGCAAATGTTTTTCAGGGGCAAGATTGATTTTTGAAAAAAAAATGCTACAGTATATAAATTTAGTTTTATTTCCTAAGTATAATAACCTCCACAGTTCTTGAATTCTTTTATTGAACCAATTGGAATCTGTTACCATGCACCGCAATGAATTTATCGCTCATATACCTAAAAATTGAGATATTTACTTCAATATAATATGATTTGTGAAATGAAATAATTTAAAATTTTTATAGAAACATAAGTGAAAAAAAGAGAATCACATCCTACCAAAGATAATAAATAAAATAATATGCACGGTTACAGAATCATATTGAGAACAAAGGAACATTTATATCCACTAAAGAACAAAACAATTGAATTTTCATTTTGCATACCTTAAAAAGTATGTATTCGCTATAACACAGAAACTATTAGGTTTATAAAAATAGATTTCAAATAAAAGTTTTTAATTTTTAATATTACTACAACTATACAAATATAAGTTATTTCAAATCACAAATACCATAGTTGCAGATATATGACTAAAATGTGAAATTTCCACTTATGTACCATCACAGTCATTTTCATGGACAAATGAGAATTGCTATTTTGTTTGTAGTGTCAAGACATTTTCTAGATACAATATTTAAAGACAGATTCATACTCAGACTGGTTTCGTCTCAAGTGCGGATCGATTTTTTTTTGCACTATATTTCTCTCTCCGAGGGGTCGAGGAAGAGTAATAGTAACTATTTGAGCATTAATTTTAAATCATATTTAATTTATTTTATATAGCAAAGCACCATCTTTTGTTGCAAAGCATTCGTGTAGTATTTTAAAATGCACACTCCGTTAAATCCGAAAGGTCTTACCTTGACATACTACACTATGTCCCTATCTCATGAGCTACACCATGATGGAATAATGTATGGTAATTTTTTAAGGCTAGACGAAGGGTAACTGGACAATGTTTAAAAAAATGTGACAGAGCCCATTTTGATTCTCTATTTGTGTATTGTACATCTTTAAAATATTTTAACTTAAAGCCTATCGAATACTCCACAAATTTAACTTTATACATAAAACTCTCTTAATCTCATAATCCGAGCATTCAACCTAAAATAGTGTGACTCATGTATTATATAATTACATTTTAGCCTCTTAGTTTTCACAATAGACTAAACCACGAGCTATTGTGTTTAAAATTTCATTAAAAAATGTAATGCCTATAGCTATTTATTTTTGTACAAACAATGCAGACAATGATTTAAAGCGTGACAAAGTTTTAAAGTAACTTTCACTCTTGAAATAAATAACTTTTACTTTTCAGATCATTACAAAATATTTTTATTTAAAAGTGTCTTAATAATAAAATTATCCAAGCCATTAAATAAGCACGTTTATCCGAACACATAAATTAACAATAAATAAATATATGAGATAATGTTGATTAAATTAGGCCCACGTATTTGTCATTTGTTGTTTGTCACTCCATGTACGGTTGAAGAGAGGGAAATAATAATTGAGGTACCTAAAAAACACGCTTCAACACGCTTCGTTGTCACGATTATGAAGCCTTGGCTTCCGGCTTCTGTATTAGGAATGCAGACATCAAACCCAAGTTGGCCGAAGAGGTGTTATAAAAACGGGATGAACCTATTTTGGTGACGGAGCCATCTACTTCGGAAGCGGGGAAAGGGGGGGG
>CABFOV010001483.1:102282-116024 GCA_902141375.1 Timema poppense
GTTCCGACGTTGTCTGACGTGACGGGCGTACAAAGCAGGGTTAGGAATATCCGTGGGCGTCGTTGTCACACCTGCATACCGCGGTCATTTTCTATTTATAAACAAATACGTCACAATGTCAGTGGAACGTTTATTTAGTGAATGTATTTGTCACTTTGAATATAAAAAAATTGAAAATATGATAAGCGATTAAAAATTAATAGCCTGCATCTGCATTTGTAGTCACTCAAGTTAAAGTGCTAAGTTTCTTATATATATGTATATATATATATATATATGTACATGATGTACCGTAGAACGTGGGACCCACTTTAGTGGTGAACAGGCGACATAAAAACAATGAAGAAAAAAGTTCATATAAACATTTGTCCCATTTGACCTTGTTTCCAAGTTTATGTTTTTACGCGTAGCGAACTTTTGTGTTTCGTACAAAAGATTTTTCTTGATTATACACCAAAAGTCATTTTCGGAAACTTATTGCCTTACCTATATCATTTTTGTTAATTCCGTGTCCATGAAAACTTCAAGTTGTTAATGAGCGATTTGATAGGAGGACATGTTTTGTTACGAACGAGGTTTGTTTGAGAACTGTTTCCTCTCTAGAGAAATAAAATTTAATACCAAAAGAACACTCACATAGGTAGGCTGGATGGTCCTTCAACAAAAGTCAAAGACAATTATTACAGATAGCTTCTTTAAGTGGGAATGTAAGGGGCTCGAGAAAAAGGCAGTATTTTTTTCAGATTTTATATTAAAAAAATTGTTTGTCCAAAATAAATCAAATATTGCCTTAGTACAAACATAACATAGAGTTTAATTTTTATTCA
Organism: Timema poppense; assembly: GCA_902141375.1. NCBI lineage: Eukaryota > Metazoa > Arthropoda > Insecta > Phasmatodea > Timematidae > Timema > Timema poppense. Next base: position 103,110 of record CABFOV010001483.1, read on the forward strand.
TATGGTGATATCAACAGTTTAATATCTGTCAAGGATGTCATGGAATTATTGACAAATTCTTTCCATTCAAAAAAATTTCTCATCTAATGACTCTATACTATTGACACGTATTCAACAACTGTTGATATCACCACGCGAAGAAAATTAAAATCTATGTTTCTACAGGAGAAATGTTTGATTTATTTCAGCAAAAAGAAAGTTTTGCTATAAAAACTGCAAAAACACTAACCTTTTCTCGCGTCTCCCACTCTCCCACCTTAATTTTGTAAATCAAAACTTGGGAACTCTGGGAAAATCTGTCCGTTTGGTGAGAAGAAATCCCCCGACATCTAATTAAAAACGTGTATTTTTTTGGTCAAATTATCAGATCTCACAACTATACCCTCCTCCCCTCCAACAATCATAGAAATACACTACTTTACAATTATAAAAAAATAACAGATATACGAAAAAAAATATAAATAAACAACCGTTATAAATAAAACTTAAGGACCCGGGACTTCTAGGCCTTTAGCCAGGAACTCTCACCACTAAGCTACAGAGGTGGTTTATATATATAAAAAGATGGAGAGAAAAAACAAAATCGAAATACTTAAAAAGTACCGGTATGTAAAAACATTAACTTTCCGCATCAATGAGCGCATGGACTAAGGCGCAAGGTTTATCTGGTCAGGTTTACTAATAATGAGGAAGACGGGCTTTGAAACTAAGGCTGGGTGCACTGAGAGTGTTTTAGCTCAAATTTGTTTCTCCTCTATCTACGCGTAAAACGTGGGTACATTTATTATTTTAACCTCCTCATCCTTAGTCCATTAATGTAAATACGTGGCTAATCCGGGTAGGTGGTGAAACGCATCACAAAAATATTTCTTAAGAAAATCCCTGAAAAATTGAGAGTAAAAAAAAAAAAGGTCTAAACTTTTACAAAGACAAAAAAACGTGGGATTTCAGATATATGAATTTTTTGTCAACGCAGCCACGGCGAGAATCGAACTAAATCGTTCCCTTTAAACATATTTTTTCATTCGCCCGCCACGATTGTCGCGTTTGGACGGCACACAAGAGACATTATCAATTAATACTGGTTGTTCACTGCTACCTGATTACCTGCAGCAATTGTTACCGGGTAAACGTCATGCTTAACTTGGTCTAAAAGGGTCGTTTTTCGTGGGGGAATGTTCCGAACGTCCTCCGGCCCGACTCATTTCTTCCTCCGACGACAGCAACTGAACTGAGCCGCCAAGGTCAATGTCCTCACGGAAATTGGTCTCTATTTCTCGGTTACGCCCCCTCTCTCCGTCAGCGGCTCTGCGTGATCGTGAAAATGTTTCTACAGCTTTACCGGTAATAAGAATGATACAAGCTTACAGCGAGGCGATGTACAGTTCAATATTTATAGAAAGAACCTTTTCTGACAGCTAGAAAATATACTAGATATTCTTTCACGTAGTCTTGCGATCTGCAGATATCATTTTTGATGGATACTATCAATATCGTTAAAACAATACTAATAATGTTGACAGATTTTTTTTTTTTGTAAAAAGATAGTAATTGCTTGGCTGCTTTCAACAAGAAGAGAACCCACTTCGGTGGTCGTAAGGTCTGAGGCGTCACTCTCGTAATAGACTGCCGATGATGGGGACATCATGCTTCAAACCCCGGTCGGGTGTACTGAGGGTGGTTTTACACTTTCCCTTTACGTAAATGGGGTTTAATACCTCTAAATTCCACATAATTAATCACTAAAACATTAGTGCAGTTACTACTTATGTGAATAACCCAAATGGGTCTTAAAAACAGACAAAAGACAAGAAGATGCTCCTGATTATCAAACTGCACCTGGAGATGAGGAAAGGAAGACATTGGTGAAGTGTTACGTACGTGGAATGGCGTTGAATGGAGCTGAAACAAGGAAGAATAAATATCCAGAGAGATTTAAGATGTGATTCTGGAGAAGAATATATAAGATAAAGTGGACGCATTGGATGACTCATGAAGTTCTAAGAAGAGGCAATAAAAATATAGCCACGAATGTACGAATGAAAGCCAACTGTATGGGTGGTGTTATGAGAAGAAATGGATTATTGATTGGGGTCCGTTAAGAAAATGTGGAAGGAATAAGGGGGCCAGGAAGACTACGAATGCAACTTATGGATGACCTTAACGTGGGTGGAAGGGGACACGAGAAAAGCCCAGTGTTTTTGCTGTTTTATACCAAAACATTTTGTTGGTCAAAAGAAGTAAAATATTTTTCCATTTTAAACATATAGTTAAATTTTCTTCACATGGTGACAACAACAGTAGTAGAATGAATATCTGTCAAGGGTGTCCTGGAATTTAATGACAAATTTTAATCTTTTTTTAAGAAGCTTCTCATCTAATTCCGCTATGCTCATGAAAACTATTCACCCTGTTGATATTACCATGCAAAGAAAATTAAATTCTATGTTTCTATTTGAGAAATATTGTATTCATTCTGGCCAAAAAAAATGTTGATATAAAAACTGCATAAAGAAAATGGCCTTCTTTCGCGTCCCCTTCCATCCTATCTTAAACAAGGAAAGGTAGATTATAAGTTTAACGATATAGCTGTTGATAGAACATGATAGAGGACTCTTTGGACAAGGCAATAGACCCACCAAAATACATAAAACAGGAATACATCTTCTAAAAGTTTCTTTCAACCAAAATTCCACTATAAAAGGGCTCGATAATAACTTATTTTATTTAATATGTTTCTAAGAACTCGTTGAGGGAAGGCCAAAGTATTTCTCGATGAAAAGTGTGGCGGCGGATGAAATTCCGTGAAGTTATCAGAGCGAATTAATTAATTAAACTTGTAATGATAGTAATAAAATAAAACGTTCACTATTCGAAAGTAGCGTTAAAATGGCCTCCTACTCAACTTACTGGAATAAAAATGTATTCTAAATGGTGTACAAATGCACAATATAATAGACCAATAGACCTCTAAGCGATAATAAATGATACGGACCATTTTATTAGTGTGTCGACATTTTGAATATCCTTTGCTATAAACTGGATAAACTAATATATATATATATATAATTTATCCGCATTTGTGGGCACGTGGATTAAACGTTTAAGTCAACCTTATCCGGTTTTCTGGAGACGTAGATGTCTGAGTTCGAAACCCTGTCGGGTTTAATTAGGGTGTTTTTTTTCTTGCTCTCACTCATTTTTGCCCGCGTGCCCACATTACGTTGCTCCTTTTTTCTATTAAAGTCAGTATCAGTTTCCATTATTTTGTAAAAAAAAACACGAAAAAACCGCAGGTGTCTTTTTTTTTTTAACAGAAGTGTTAGTGCGGGTTTTTCCTCAATCTTTTGAACTCAGGAGGTTGGGTTTCAATCCCAGCCATGTGTACTTTGGGTGGGAGGGAATTATAGTGTTTTTCCATGGGCACTTTTTAATTTCTTCTCCAGGAGAATGATGGTACATTTACTTTAAAAATTATTGCTCCTAATATTGCATACCTAGATAACTTGGTGTTAGCTGCTGATTAAATGAACCAACAGAAATAGAAAATACAAATTAATTTCTTTACATTATTTTTGGTACGATTGATTCCTTGTTTTCCCGATACTTTTAGGGTTTTTATCACTAGCTTTATTGTTATTTTATATTTAGTATGATTCAAAAATTACTTAGCATACCGAATCAACTTTAGAAAAATATCATCACCTAGTTCCCCAAACGTGAATTTATGACTGTGAAAAAGAAAATTTCAATTTCGCCAATGATAAATTGTTGGACTCTGCCAAGAATTGAACCAGGCATACTTAGCTAAGTAGCTGGATGCACTACTGTACTAATTGAGACGAGGAGTCGGTCTATTATTATCATAATTACTAATTGCGAGTACACACAAGATGCACTAAAGCACAACTCATTAGCTCATTGATTTATCAATTGTCTCATCATAATTTTGGATACCAGTCTCATTAGTTATGATGATGTTGATGAAAATGTTGGCACATGGGAAAGTGTAAGGAATACGAGAATAGGGTGCCCTAAAATTTAATGACAATTTTTCTCTTCATTTAAAAAGTTTGTCGCCTAATGCCGCTTAGCTCATGACAGATATTCAACAACTGTTGACATCACCATGGGAATAAAATAAAACTCTGTTTCTACTGGAGAAATATATTTTTTATTTTGGCAAAAAAAAGTATGCTATAAAAAATGCAAAAAACACCATCCTTTTATCACGTCCCCTACATCCTCACCTTAAAAGTATGACATGAAAAGTAGGGTTCATTTAACTCGCTCTATAAAGTGACGGAAACGGGTGTTGAATTAAGTTTCGAGAAGAGTTGTTTCTTTGGAGCAAGTAATTGTTTGAATGTCTGCAAGCTGGAGAGATCGTATTGGAGGGGTAGAGTTAACCTGAATTCAATGAGGAGATCGCATGATCCGATAAGCCCACTAGTGAAAGTAAACGAAATGTCTGGTCATACTCACGAACTCGTTAACCAAACCCTGTAGGATCAGATCAGAACCCCGCGGCTGACTCCATTGTCCATTTCACCCACAACTTAGGACAAGATCGGGCACACGAGGGGTGAAGGGGTTAGAGCACCACTCATTTGGTTTATAGAGTGTTAGTTTCATCACAAGGTCGTTAACTACACTTGATATCATCACTGAGGTAACCTCATGGTTACTATTGGGAAACACCGTTGTCATTCTCTTGTTTTCATGTGGTCAACCTCCCTTAATCAATAGGGCAAGTTTCGCAACGCTGATTAGTCGATGTTACCACTAGCTTCTTCTCACCCCATCAAACAACCTTCATCCATAACTAAGAACGAGGAGATTTGGCAACAATTAACTGAGAGAGAGCGAAAATAAAGCTTTTCTCAATAAGACCTGCAGTTCCCTCAGCACAGATATTGTGTGTAGGAGATGTATATGAAAAACAGTGTGGAGACACTGTTAAATTATGTAGTGTAAGTGTTATAGAAGGAAGCCAATCCGAAATTATTGGTTATATATATATATATATCTTGATGGAAACCAAATAAACGTCTTTCATTTCATATCACACTCTTCACATGTAAGAAAGACAAAAAAACACAAACGAGCACACACCAACAAAAAATGGCATCTGCATATTTGAAAAGGTATCTGAAACTTGTAGTGTTGCCAGATTGATACTAACGGATCTCGAGGTGTAGGCTATATAGATAGATAGCTTGACAAGTAATTGGTATCGTACGACCCGAAGAAAAGATGAAATGAAACCTATACTTGGAAAAAGCAACTGTAGTGTAACCAGTATTTGATTTAACCTCCTGATTACAGGTGTAGTAGTGCTCCGAATTTTGTAAGCGATTTTTCTCATTTTTAAGTTTGTTGTTATATTTTTAAAAATCACTATGGACCATTTAATATAATTAATTCAATAAATTACCAATTGCTTTGTGCTGCATGGATTAAACAATATTTAATATTATTTCTGTATTAAAGAAAATATCATAGAGACACATTTATATACCAGTGGGCACGCAGAAAAGAACGTCAGTCTCGTCTTGTCTGGTTTGTCGTTAATGATGAGGTCAGGGTTCATATCCCAGCCGAGTGTACTGATGTGGGTCTTTCCTTAATGGTTTCACGTTCCACATCCCTGCAAATGCGTGTACACTCTTTCTAAATTATTATTTGATCATTATTGTCCCATTAATGGAAATATAAGGATAACCAGGATGGGTGGACCCGATTCCACAAATGAAAAAAGTTTTTGGTTTGCACCGCGTCTTACTAACCTTGAGGGTCTACGCTTACGTACTAATTACGTTAATGAATAAGAATAAGGAAGGTTTAATTTTAGAGGAAGTGCTCTTGCATTTACGTGGAGGCACAGAGGAAAATCATTTATAACAACCACCCTCAGTTTATCTAGCCAGGATCTAACCCCAAGCTCCCCATCTTCAGCAGTCTAATCTATTGCAATAGTAGTGCCTTAGACCATGCAGCAATCGAAAAGGGTACAAAAAAATTCTTTAGTTGGTTTTTGGCTCTCCAAAACAACGCGGTAACAAGCATGCTACACCCTGATTTTGGTAGGAAGTCTGTTTTCGAAGTTCTTTTATCCTACCAAAATACTACTATACATTAGGATTCTTGTACGAAATAAGACCTTAAAGAACGGGCTTCCTACCATCTTCAGATTATACTTTTAAAATACTTTTCAACCTAGCTTCAAAAGAGAGAAACATATTATTGGTCCCGACAAGATACATTCTTCAAACTTACTCTCTCCCTTCCTTCCCCCTCGAGATCCTCCGGTAGGCCAACAACCCGACCACGAGAATTACACCGGAAGTGTCTTGGTATACGGATACGTCAGCGACATGAGACTTTATTACGTTGAATTATCCTGCGGGGTTTGTACTTTACGGCAGGATGATTTTTCACACTAAGAACACGTGTGCCTCGTTGAGGTTGTCAGCCTAGGAGGGGGAAGCCAACGAGGATGTTTAAATAGAGCACTTACCTCTATTTTTTTAAATAATATTTTATTATTTAATTATTTGCGGTACCTAACGTGCACTTTCTGAACCGACTGATCAGCACACGAAAAGTTATATGAGTGAGAGCGAAACGGCCTACAAAATTTTGTTGGGAAAGGTATTTTCACATACTTTCCAGGGTACTTTTACATGCCACAATAAACATGGGGACGATGGCTCAACTTTTCCTCCGAAGGAGATTGTGCAACGGATTTTTATCACTCAAGAAAAATCTGTCGACACAGGCTGGGTTTGAACCCACGAATATTGGCACTCGAGGCGGGCACTTTACTCCAAAACCACCGAGATTGACTTTTAAATGTTCATATAGAGAAAGTATTTCAGTCTTTAAACTATTCAACCTCGAAATTATTACTAGATCTAGACGCTTCCACGTGCCCCAGAAATCGAAAAAGAGGGTTTTACTATTTATGATGTCTGACTCTCCATACCTGTAAGTCCTCATATACGTGTGTACCACAGGATGTATCTCATGAAGTGAGGAGTGGCTCTGATTTAGTCTCATCAACAGGTAAAACAGAAAGTGGTCGGCATTCCACCGACAGGAAACAAACAAGTACGAGTATGTTACATACCCGCGCCATACAGACCAACTGTAGCACTCTTTGAAACAATCTCGTTTCGAACGGTACATCGTGCTAACTACGATTCGTACAGCGTGTTAACAATTGAAATAATAAAACACTAATCGGGGTTTATAATACAGTCTAATTTTCACTATAAGACTCTTTTGGAAAATAAGCTTTTTTCTGTCAACATTGATAACATTTTATTATTAGTATTATTTTATACGTATTTGTGATTTATATCAAACGCGACTGCAGATAGCCTAACATGAAAGTAGATTTAGTTAACTTTTTTAAATTTTCTAAGACCAGAGTAGCCAACCAAGCCTGTCACAAGTGGCAAATTGGCCGTACAAAATATTGTGAATTTGCTTTTACCAGCTCACAGTAAAATAAACTGACTGCGTGTGCTGATAGTAACTTGATATTTCATGGGTATCATTGGAAGCATTCCTTTGAGAAACATAATAAAAAACTTTAAAAGTAAAAACACTTTTTAAATAACAATAATCTTTTGGAATCCTCTTAACTTAGACGAACTATAAGCAATCTTATTTTATTCTCCATGTTTGTTACTTGGGAAAACCTACTACTATCTGTCATGTCAACTCTTACACAAAAGAAAGCCTGCATATATCAGTTTTCTTGTCGATATTTGTACCTTTATCATTTTTCCCTCTCGACTTCTGTACTTGTAATAAATTCACGCGCTTTCTTGACACTTTTCCTTCTCTCCTCGGTGTCGCGCTCTACTTGGTCTCTGGGCTGTTCCAATTTACATTCCTCCTGTATCTAATACACAGAGGACAGCCTTGCTCGCAAGACGGTGGGGAGAGGGGGGTGGTTAGAGTTGCAATAAGGTAAAATAAACAGGCCTAGACCAGTGTTTAACACAATTATTGACCCTAAGGCCCCTTTTACACATGCGTCACTTGTCGTAACCCACGACACTTTACCGTGTGTCCTGAGCGTGCGTTTTTATACATGCAACATATGTCGTGAGTCATGGAAAGAGTGGGATGAGATAACAAAATAAAGGTCAGGGTTGCCAGTTTCTTCTTTTCTAGCACTCATGATGGATCCGTGTTATTTTCCTATTAATGAAAGAACTTGGTAAAAAAAAACACGGTGAAGGAAGATGTTTGTGCATCCAATAAACATTGCAAGCCGTTTCGAGGGAGAATATTATAATCTGTATGAGAAACTTGGATTAAAGAAACACACCGCCTGTTACAAACATACACTGAGGTACCAACACAAATGGCGTTGGGGTCAGTTGTCATGCGGTCTCGCCAACATTGTGACATGCAAGTTGTCGCAGGTATAAAATGCTTCACAGAATATAACGCATCGTGGATCGTCGATCATCATTTTTGTCGCTGTGATCTTTAAGTTACGACGACTCACTTTTCAAATCGCAGCGACATAAATTACACACAATATTGTTTCCAGTGTAGTTTAAGAACCAATGTCACCGTTTCGTTGCCCGTCACACGACAAAACAGTGATGCACCTATAAAAGGAGTATAATGAATGGGGGTTTAGATCTTCACCTGGGTGCGATGGGATGTGATTTATAAACTACATTTTCCTCTTATTTCTCTAGACGTATTCTGACGCAATCCCTTGAAATCCATCGTCCTGATACCATCCCCAAAAGTTCCATAGTTTAAGTCGTTATTAGCCGTTGTATATAATTAGATGACAAAACCGTTTCTGTGGATGAATGGTTACTCTCACAATAGACTTGACTTACAATGACGTGAGATCAGGGTTTGAATCTTGGTCGGATGTACTAAGGGTAGTTTTTAAAACTCTCTCTAGGCATATCATGGTACACTTTATCTAAATTCAACCTTACTCATCCCTAACACACTAGCATAGTTAGTAAAACCACCAAAGGGTATTGAGACAAGATGCTTAGAAAAACTTACATAGCATCGCACTTAAATTTAAAATTTCCATGTTAAATTTTCATTTTTTCTTTATTTAAACCCACAGATATATATAAATAAGAAACAACTAAATGAAAAAAAGTAGTGGAATAGATAGGATAGATTTCCAATAATTTCCAAATTTAACTTTTAATTTTAATGGAAATCACGATTTTACTATTATTTTCATTTATTTGAGGTACTTAACGTGCACTTTCTTAAACAACTGAGTATATCAACACATGACTTATCAACTAACTTAAATTTAGAACACACAACTCCCAGCTCCCCACCCGTTAATTCATCGCTGTGAAAGGGTAACACACACTTCACCAATGATACATTTTTCGGCCATGCCACGAATCGATCCCAGGACACTTAGCTCAATATTCAAACACTCCACCGACTGAACTAAGGTGTCGAACAGCGATTTTACTGCTTTGAAATTCAATCCATGTCCAAATTTTAATATTAGTAATTTTTAAGTTTACATTTTACCGAATGTCTAATTTTAACGGCCTAGAACGGTTGACAGAGTCTTAAAACAAAACAAAAAAATATAAACAAAAAACCAACAAACTCGAAATCCTATCCGTGAAACCCACCTCACCAAATAACGACTTAAGAACGAGGCACAAAGATTCTAATATAGCAAGTTTTGGTATTCCTCTTAAGAAAAAATAATTCAAAGTCCCATGCAGAACAAAAACATGGACTATAATAGGCTTTAAAAAAACATACTGTGGTTTTATTGCTCAAGGGGGTCTTCCCCAAAATAATGTTAGACCCTCCCCTCTTCCCCTTTAACCCTAACTTGACTTGATTCGACATGAAGTTTTGGGACGTTAGCGTTCCCACAGTAAAATAAATAGTAAAAAAATTTATTTATTCACGCTTGTTTTGAATACTATGGCTGTTACTTTTTCAGCAGCAGAGCGTTGCGAGGATTTTTTTTTAATGTTGGTAATACTGTGAAATGGCAAAGGCTTGCAAATCTTTTTATTACATCCTTTATTCCCACCGTTTCCATCTTTTTATTTTCCAAAATTCTCTTTTTATTTTATTTTAGCACGTCTTCTCACTTACATTTACTTTTGTTATATTTACCTGCATCGCATCTACTTAAAATATAATTATGTTAACAAGAGATGAACGTAACTATGGAACTTCTAAGCTTTTATATTATGTTACTATTTTTATCAGTGACAGAAATTCTATCAGCTGTCAAAACTGAGATGCATTAGCTTCTGAGCTGTTGTCATGTAAATATATAGCCATGCAAGTAGCTCTGGTCACTTTTATTGCTGTCTGATACGTGTCTAAGTAGTCTTTCACGCAATAGACTGGACTGCTCATTACGGAGTGATTGAGGTTAGAATTCCTGTCTGTGGTACTGAGAGTGGTTACTCCTAAAAGATTTTCCACTTTCCCGCCACGAAAATGTGGGGTACACTTGCTATAAATTCCACCTTCTTCATTCTCAACACATTAGCGTAATTAGTTAATATGCATCTAACCCGGACGGGTATTGAGAATTCGCCGTAAGCTGACACAGTTGATAAAAATAGTTTACCTTGAGTAACATTTAAATAAAAATTGTTTTATTTTACAAAACTACTTCTATAGAAGAAAAACCTTATATTATCAGTTTCTTTATATAATCACATATTATTATAAGTAAGTTCTTATAGACTCCCTTAATATAAGACACTCCACCTAATATTAAACACTATATCTTTGCATCGATGTTATAGAGAGGCTGTGACACTAGAAACGTCCGCAGAAATGAGCCTTCGATTATTGATATAATTCGATAATTTAGTAACTTAAATCCTAAGAAAGGTAGATAACTTTCGAAGAAATGGGCCTTCAATCGAGTATTGTAATTCGATAATTTAGTAGCTTCGATTTAAAGAAAGGTAAAAGACGTTCGAGGAACTGGATCTTCAAGATATTATTCAATAATTTAACTTCGACATAAAGAAAGCTAGAGGACGTTCGGAGGAATGGACCTTCAAGAGATAATTCGATAATCTAGTAATTTATATTTAAAGAAAGGTGAAGGAAGTTTGAACAAATATACCTTTGAGATATTATTTTATAACTTAACTTAGATATAAAGAAAGATAGAGGGGTGTTCTGGATAAATAGACTTTCGAATTATGAATTCATTCAATAATTTAGTAACGACCCACATTAGAAGACTTGAGACAATTACATAAACAAATAATAGATTATTCTAGGTGTAGAACGGGATCGAATCCGGCTCCCTTAGAACTTCAACTGGCCTCTCTAGCACCTCGTTCATGTAGACAGACCAGTTTTGTTTGATGTTTACAACGAGCGCATAGGTCGCATCAAACCTCCAACTTTTCTTACCAACGTTGGTTACTCCTTGTTATTCTCTTTTGCAGAAGAGAGTAAGTTTAAAATGTCAAGGATATGTGTTGGAACTCCCATTGAAAGTGTCTTCTTTATAGAGAGATTAATTTATTAGCCAAAGTGCATTCATTACTTGAAAAACTACTTTCAAACGATGGGAAAACAATGGATGACCAAAATAAATTTGTTTTCAATACGATATTACCTGGTTTTACTTGAAATAAAACACGTGAACTATGAAAACATATTTCCATTTATGTGCTATCTTCATTAATGTGACCTATTAATTTTTTTTGTTTCTGAAAACTTTTTTTTGTTTGTTTTATAGGCCTCTAATTATCAATGATGGTATTAAAATTTTACCCAAACGAATCTTATTTCTCATAAAGTTTATTCAATAAAATGTATGACTACAGTTCAATTTTCGTGGAAAGGAACTTCTTAGACATCTATAAAAGTTAATAGACCTACTTTCGCGTGCTCATACATCAAGCCAAATGATATTCAGCGGTCACCTTTGTTATATTATCAATACATATAAAATAACATAGTAAAATGTTACTACCCAAGCTAGGTGCTATCCATGGGTGAGATGGCCTTTTCTCGTCTTAAGTCGCATCATGTCTACAGTTTTTTCAAATAAACTAACATATTTTAAAACTTTTGCAACAGTCTCTTAATATTAAATTTACCCAATTATAGGTAAGGGTTTTATGTCTTATGACTGTAATAATATTGAACTTGAAATTTTAACCTTTCTTTATTCTCCTCTCATGAACACAAAACTAATCCTATATTATTTATCTTTTATTAAGTCATTTATTCTTTAAAAATGAGGTATCTAATGCAAATTTACTAAACATTCATATAATATTATAACAGCACCCAAATTACAAACTATATAAACTAAAAACACAACCTATTTTATTACACTCCCAGCCCTTGCATATAAATATCTATTACTTGTAGGGTACAGGGGAAAAAGAAGGAAATCCTCATTTTGAGCTCAAATTGAGATTGTGCTGCCATCTGTTAAACAATCATGATACCTTTTTAATGAATTTTAGATCATGATTAAAAGAGGTCTCTGTCATATTTAAATAAATTTTAAAAAGTATTTGCTGGGGTACTAATGGGGTTTGAGATATAATAGTATTGTCCTAGAAAATGTGTGCAGTGTGATTTTTACCTTTTACTCTTCAATTGAAAATCAAGATGAACCTTTAAACAAATAGTAAACATCCTCTCTCATAAGCCCTAACTGGAATCAAACCATGGCCCCTTATCCTTGTGGTTGAGCAAGAATAAAGACGAGTGAGCTAATATTATTTTATGAGAGAAAATAATGTTAGTTTTTTTTTCTAAGAGGATGTAGATTCAAGTATCGATTATAGTACTAGTTATTACTTCACTTCTTGCAATATACTTTCTCGCAAAAGCCTCTAGTCTTTTATTAGAGCCCTAGAGCAAATTGAG
>CABFOV010001484.1:0-23272 GCA_902141375.1 Timema poppense
GTCATTGTTATTCAAGTGTTTAGCCCTTATCTTATCAATAAGATAGCCATGAATCTACATTTTAAGACTATATATTTTCGACATACACAAGTTCACGAAACTTACTATTGTGGAATAGTAAAGTGAGCTACTTACACAACGACTAGCTTACCTAACAAAACTTCATGTGGTCAAATCGAATTTCGCCAACCAAACACATACACACACACCCCATTCAACACCGTAAAAGGCAAAATTCTCTCAACTTTCATCTGCAAACGGAAATGACATCACATACACCGCCTCTGCCAGAGACCATTAAATATTGTTGATACTTGACTGCCAGGTTTGAAGACGTCCATGAAACAGCCCGCTCCTAGTGAGGAGCATCTTAACTAATTGAGTAATGACCAGTGGCCTCTATCAGACTGGCTATTAACTATTAATGTTACTATCGCACTGGTGGATTTTAATATAACTATTTAAGAAGTGCTTCTCTGGCTCACATGAAAGTTTATTTAGTATTTATTTTTTCATAAAAATTTTAATTTGACATAATTTAAAAAACTATTAAAATTCTAGTCATGAAACCAATACCTCCTACAAGCGAGAAAATGACGTAGAATTGTTTGTGATCTCAGTCCACTTCACCCTGCTTCTCCTCTTAACCTATACTCCCATCATCTCCTTTTAGCATCCATTATCAATTCCAGGGTCACTTTTCTATCCAAGCCATATATTTTCCATTACTGACTGGCTAGGCCTGTTATGTCTTCATATGCCTTTAAATCTACCTTATGATTATGACAGGCATGACATCCTGTTCCCGGCCATTAATTTATCAATGTGAAAGGGTAAACCCACATTTTACCAATGATACATTTTTCGACCATGCCAGGGATGGAACCTGGGACCCTTAGCTCAGTAGACAGATACGTTACCCACTGAGCTAAGGTGTCGGGCTAAAGTTATGTTATTTAAATGAGTAGATAAAACTATGTATTTTATGAATAATAATAATGTTTAGCACCGCGTCTTACTACCCGTTCGGGTTATACACTTTTTAAGTACTAATTACTCTAATGGATTAGGAATTGGGAAGGTACGTGGAGGGAGAGTGGAAAACCATTTAGGAAAACCCATCCCCAGTTCACCCGACCGAGATTCGAACCTCGATCTCCCCGTCCCCAGCAGTTAAGCTAAACACGACAAGCGCGTTAGCCAACTACGCCACTGAGGCGGGTATATGTATTTTATGAAATGTTCTATAAAGTGTTCATAGTTTGTATCATTGGATTATGTTGCCACCTTCTTTTGTTCAATTTATTTATCCAACCTTATTTCATAAGTAATATTAAACATAAGAATAATAATTTTACAGTTTAATGCAGGGTAAGTAATCGCAATACAAAAAGTTGCTAAGCATATTTTTACTTTAATCGTTCTTATACCGGTAATAATTTTTTCAATATTATAAATATTTGTCATCATTGAGGGTGCAAATGCCCAGTTTGTCCCTCCAATGGGTGCACAATTGGTTGTATTCCAAGCGTTGCTTAGCCATCTCTGATAAACTTTAGGAGGCTACCTTTAAAGCTAAGATATAGCCAATCATAAAATGGATCTTTGTTAATCAAATAATGTGAAGCACACCCTCAATACAATTCTCAAAGTAGGTTTACTTTAAGTTTGAGGAGTTACTTATAGCACCTAAATTTTGAATCAAAATTTTGATTTTGACATTGGTTTAAATTAGGAGGGATTGCCAGCACACTTACCTAGGTGATACTGGAGTAGAAATTGTTTAGATATAACACTAAAAAACACAAACACATTTTTAAGGACAAGCTTTCACTGTCACAGACAGCTTCATCAGGACAGGAGAGTAGACTGATGCTTTTGGTTGAACTGTAAGGTTGACTGTTGACATAATGGATTTATTAAAATTGCTAAATCCTTCCTTACATGTATACACATTTTGTCTGAGCTATCAAAACATCAAACAAACTAGACCGGGACATTTGGTAGATCAATCCCTGCCAAAAGCCACAAGTCAAATGAGGCTTATTTTATTACCAAAAATTTATTTTTTAATATCACTAAGTACATATAATATTATTATCGAGACAACAATAGCATTAAATAGTATTTGTACATGATCATATATCAAAGTTGCAATTCTTTTACATACACACAAACAATTTAAATACATTGTGTTTATCAAAAGTTTTATGAACCTCTTTTTCAAATTGTAAAATTTCACCACAATTTTTTTATTTTTTATTTCACACTAATTAAAGTAAAAATTGTAACCTTAGAAATATAAATGCTATATTTAACACAATTTTTCTTATTAGTTTCTTAGAAATTGTAAGCATTATAAAAATAAATAAAAATAACCATCATCAAAGTAATATTTCAATAAGTTGAAAAATGACATGGGAATCAAGCCTGGGCCCCTTTGATTGTAAAGCTAGTGCTCCTGGATTCTATTACCGTGTCCAGGTGTAATTTTGCAACCAATAGAAATACAATGTCATTGACGGCTGTATCCATAACACAAATCTCTCCTTCTTCATTGTTAAAGTCGCTGTCGTTTGATGAGTTGGTAGTAGCGCTTGTGGAGATTCTTTAGTTCCTCGTGTGTACCCTGTTCCACTATGCGACCCTTGTGGATAACTGCGATACAATCTGCGTTCTGGATTGTGGACAAACGGTGGGCTATGGTTATACACGTTCGGCCTTCTCTAGCTCGATCCAACGCCTCCTGAACCACCTGCACAGACGAGCAATCCACGTTGCATTCACTTTACAAAGCTATTCACCATTGTTCTGTAGGTAAATGAAGAGCTATCATGTTATTAAACCTGGGCCTCGAAATGAGTGTGGGAGTGAGGGATTTAGGTACTATACAAGTAGTTAACAGTTCAAACTTTATTCAAATTTTATTGATACTTAATGGAAAACCTCTTTACAAATGTTGAGGTATATTTATATTTATGAAATAAAGAACGTGAAAGAAGGATAGGAAGTTATGTTTGCTGTGTTTCACAACCCCTCCAGATGAGTTCTTTACTTTTCATCAATCACTGTTTCCAGCCTATGGTCCGGGTCAGTTTTTTTATTCAACCCGTATATTATCCGCTACTGGCTTGCTAGGCCTGTCGTAGCTTCGTATGATTTAAAATCTATCTTAAGACTAGACAGGCACAACATCAAATCCTCGACCGTTAACTTATCACTATGTAAGGGTAAACCGACATTTCACCGGCGATAAATTTTCAGCCATGCCAAGAATCAGATCCGGGACCCTTACCTCAGTAGACATATATGCCATCGACTGAGCTAAGGTGTCGGGTTCCTGAGGAGTTCTGATAGAACAAAAATTAAGGTCGAGGGATTTAATGAAATGAGCAATTTTCTCGAAGAGTTTGACGTTACCAGTGGCGGCAATGTGAGGATTGTTATCGTAAAAGCCATAATGTGTTTGTTCTTATCTCTCTTTCCTGTGCCTTCTTCCATATATAATAACATAATTTAACTGGAAAATAACTTGAGCACATTATTGTTGAGACTATATTAAATTTAAAAAAATATTTATTTTAAAATTCAGATAAGAGAGTCATATTCAGGATGAAAAAAAAAACTTGACAAAAAAATCAATTCTAGTGTAAACAAAATAAACAACCTACCAAAAATAAGATCAAATTTACCTTTTCACTCTCTGTGTCAAGAGCAGACGTGGCCTCGTCCAACAACAAGATTTTAGGGTCCCTTACCAGAGCTCTCGCTATGGCAACCCTCTGTTTCTGTCCCCCAGAAAGTTGTGTACCCCGTTCACCAACCATGGTGTTGTATCCCTGGAAAAAATATCAACAGGCCTCTTGTAGTCTTTAGATTGGACATGGCAATCAAAGCCGGGACTTTTGAGTTAGATCGCCAATGACCTTAACACTGAGATATCCAAGAACCATCCCATGCATCGGGTCATTATTCACTCAGCCCCTAGTACTTGAATAAAATAATAATATTCTTGCATGTCTATGCAGTTACATTTTTTTTAGTCAAAGATAATAGTCTTCAGTTAGTATCCTTTAATACAGTAATAAGTGTAAAAGCCCACTATCAGATGGGTTATCATTTGTTCTATACGTCACTACGCCAAGCGATTTTTGTTTCGGGGTAACACTCACCAATATTAAATACACAAACTAAGAGTAGAGCACGAGATACATTCTGCAGTGCATGAGTAAACACAGACAATTAAAAGTGAATTATTTTAATTGACTTAACAATATTATATTTGGAAGAAGGTATAGGAAAGGTGGTAGAGACATATAAAAGGCAGACGAACTCAATATGGCCTTTACAATGAAAAGAAGAACACAGTTCACACTTTACACTGCTGCCAATGGACAAAGAGGTAATGGTCGCCCCTTAAAGAAAATTTATCTTCACCGCTCAATCCCCCGACCCAGGTTTCATTCTATCGGAACTCATCAGGGAGGAGTGTGAAACACGCAACACAACTTCCTAAATTTCTTGTCCTTAAAAATATGTTTGTGTGTTTTTTAGTGTCCTATCTAAACAATTTCTACTCCAATATCACCTAGGTAAGTGTGCTGGCTATCCCTCCTAATTTAAACCTAAATTTCTATTGTAACTCATCAGGGAGAAAATAAAAAAAATGTATATTCCTATCTATGTGTCCTATCATTCTTTAAAATTTTCCATTTTCTCCATTTTCTCCTTTTGTGTTTTTTTGGTTTCCTCTTTTAGGAAGTTGCGTTGCGTGTTTCACACTCCTCCCTGATGAGTTCCCATAGAATGAAACCTGGGTCGGGGGATTGGGCGGTCACAATCAATTTTTTTCAAGAGGCAACCACTACCTCTTTGTCCAATGGCAGCAGTGTAAAGTGTGAACTGTGTTCGTCTTTTAATTGGAAAAGCCATATTGTGTTCGTCCCGTTTATGTGTTTCTACCTACCTTTCCTGTAACTTCTTTCAAATATAATACGATTAGCTCATAAAGTGAAAAGAGGTTTTCCTTATAGAGATAATTGACTTAACAAGTAACATTTTGAAAAAAACTCCATCTGCAACAATTCGAAAATATTAGTAAACATTTATTTTTGCATGAAACCCCACCAGAATATATTATAAAATGCAATAATGCATTGATAAAGAGTAATTTTTTAAATTAAAAACACATTTCAGCACATAAAAAAACACAGAGCTATTATGAAAATTTGAGTCAACATAAAGTAACACAGTGTCTGAACTAGCTTTTGACCAGCTTCGGTGGCTGAATGGTCTTAGGCTGGGGTCGACAAAGTTTGACTGCGATCAACCAGTCAATCTCGCAGCAATTTTTAGTCGATTGTGTAAGAAAATTATATCATTATGAGAAGGCAAGCACTATGGTGCAGCTAATATTTAGGGCCATAGTGTAGTTCATCAAGGTAATACTGCTGCTGTTCAAGGTAAACTGAGTGTACATTTTATTTATTTTCTCTAATGTTTATTATTATTAGCACCGCGTCTTACTACCCGTTCGGGTTATACGCACTTACGCTAATGTGTAATGGTAGGGTGATTGTGAGATGAAATGGAGGACCTACAGTTTAACGTGGAATCCGAACCACGGTGGAGGCCTGGCATTCCNGTTATACGCACTTACGCTAATGTGTAATGGTAGGGTGATTGTGAGATGAAATGAAGGACCTACAGTTTAACGTGGAATCCGAACCACGGTGGAGGCCTGGCATTCCTCACATTCACAAGATGTCTTGTCAGAGGTGAAGGAAGGGGTTTGGTATTTCTCTAATGGCAGGGGCATAAGTATTGGAGGAAATATTGAATTTAAAGAATAAATACAAGATGTATAGAAACAAATAATTAAAAGTAGAGTGGAGAAACGAAAGGGTGATCACAAGACCTTTGAGAAATACAAAAGTCGATCAGGGTCCCCAAAAGTTTGCCGACCCCTGGTCTAAGGGATCACGCAATAAGGCAATCGACGCAACTGTCGATAATGGGGAGATCGGGGTTAGAATCCCAGCCCAATGAGCTGAGGGTGGTTTTCCACTCTAACACCACGAAAATTCGAGTACACTTCCTCGTACCTAATACATTAGCATAATTAGTACATATGAGTATAATCCGAGGTGTCAGAAAGATGCGATTATAGAAACAACCACACAAAAAAAAAATTATTACAACTTTCAATAAAGGAGTAAATAATATTCAGAGCTTCTGTATTTACCTCAGGTAGACCAAGGATAAAGTCATGAATGTTGGCTTTGCGTGCTGCCTCCTTAATGTCGGCAAACTTCACATCTTCCTCCAGAGAGCCATATGCTATGTTGTCTTTTATACTGCAGTCAAATAGGACAGGTTCTTGGGTCACTAGTCCGATATGACTCCGCAGGTAGGGTAGGTTCAAAGTTTGGGTGTTAAAATCGTCCACAGTCTAGAAAAACAAAAATTTGTAAAGGATGGTAAAAACACTGTTAAAAAAGTTTTGGGACTTTTTTCTTAAAGTAATCCAACAAACTCACTCTTGCGGTATCTTGGGATAGGTCGATTTTGACTAAATAGTTTTCACAAGAAAATGTTGGAAATGATTGCAAGGGAGGCTAAGAAAGAGATGGGAGGAGCAGATAACAGAAAGTGTTCAAGTGAGGGGAGAAGAATGGGAGAGATTAAAGGAGGAGGAATGGTGGAAGAAGGGTAGAGGACTAAACTGACCCGGCCACCGGATAGAAACAGTGGATGATGGTGGTGGTTTTTCACTTTCCCTCCATAAAAATGCAAGTACACACCCTCTAAATTCAACCTTCCTCTCCTATAACACATTAATTTAACTAGCACATTTGCGCACAGCCCAAATGGGTATTAAGACACAATGTCAAAAAGAACAATGCAACATATATTCAGTTTAATTTTGTGGTTTATTGAATACAATTAAAAGTGATTTGAATATCACCTTCTTCAATTACTTGTGAGAGGACTAAGAATAAAATAAATAGCAGTTTGTGTTTTTTGTGAAATAGTTTTGTTCCTATTAATTTGTCCTATCATAAGTTACTGATTTCTTTTTTCGCTACCTTTCTTTTAGGGAGTTACATGGCGTGTCGGATGAGTTCTGATAAGAAAGAAACCTAGGCCGAAAGATTGAGTAGCAATGATTAAATGTATTCAAGAGGTAGCCATTATCTCTTTGTCTAGTGGCAAGTTTATAGATTATGTTCCTAGTTTTATTGTAAAATTTATGATTTGTTTGTTCCTTTTATATTTCATATCCTTGTTTCCAATGTATTCTTTCATATATGACAAAATATACCCTAAAAAGTGAAAAGAGGTTTTACTGAAAGTGTAACGAGTTATAACAAGTAGTTTACCCTTATCCTTAAGGATATTCAAAATTTCAGGATTCAAGAAAATTTAAGATTCGAGACTCAAATCCTTGATTATTTTTTTTCAATTGAAATTTGTTTTGGAGCTTTAATACTTCTTATTGGGGGTTCAGAACCAATTTTAATTATGGGCTAAACTTAACAACTAGACCCCAGACCAGTAATTTAACGCTAAACTCATCATCATCAACTGTTTTCAGCCTGTAGACGGCTAAGTTTAGTAAAATGTGTTAAGGTTTAGTATAATAAACCATATGTACTAACTTAATTGTGTTAATAATTATTTATGCAAAGTATAACATTATTAAATGGTATAGAATAAAGTAGGCTACATTGTAATCTCACTGACGCCATGTAGTACAAGAATGAAAAAAAGGTGGAAATGACGTACGAGATAGTTCTTAAGAAGAACAAAGTAACTGTACTACTCTAGTCATAAATTCAACAAAATGCCCCCATCTCCCTCTCTCTATCCTTCCACCATTCTTCCCCCTTTAATCTCTCCCATTTTTCTCCTCTCCCTTGAACACTTTCTGTTATCTGCTCCTCCCATCTCTTTCTTGACCTCCCCTGCGGTCCAACATTTAACTGAATGTATTAATGTTATAATGAATGGGTTATAAGAAAGAATGTTAACATTTAGTTAGTATATTCTATTATATTTGTTTGTGAGAGAGTACAGTAAACTTGGACAGAAACATATGTGAAAGGAATTAACACAATATGGCTCTTTCAATGAAAATAATAAAAAGAGTTTACACTTTACATTGCTGTCATTGGACAAAGAGATCATGGGTGCCTCTTAAAGAAAATCGATCGTCCACACCCAATACCTCAACCTAGGTTTCATTTTATCATAAAAGCCATATTATGTTTGTTATTTTTGTGTGTTTCTATCCATCTTTCATGTACCTTCTTCCGAATATAATACAATTGCCTCATAAAAAGAAAAGAGGTTTTCCTTTTAGAAATATTTACTATGTATATTTGTTCATAATTTTTTCCAATATTTGGATTAGAATCCGGATTTGTAAAATAGTGGTTTCAACCCAACTACAAGCTAATTATTAATATTGTTTGTACTTGCCACCGTGCCCCTGGTGGGGTCATAGAATCTCTCAAGTAGTGCCACCACGGTACTCTTCCCACAACCAGAGGCGCCTACCAGGGCCAATGTTTGTCCAGAGTTAAGCGTGAAGTTGAGTCCTTGTAAGACCATCACGTCCGGTCGACTGGGGTACTTGAAATGTACGTCTTTAAACGATACCTTGCCCTGCAGTTCCTGTACACACATACACATAGGGTGAAGGGGCAAAGAAGATGGTTCGATTTATTACCAATTACTTAAAGATTGCTTTTTAAAAAAAGTGTTTAATTTTTATACACCTGCCAGTGTGTTTGTGGGCAAATATAAAGTTAAATATAGAGTTAAAAATATACCAAATCACAAGGCTTGTTAACTGTATTAAAACTTCTCCCACAGTCAACAAAGATAAGTACGGCCTTTAAAATATATAAAAAATATTATCTACACACATTTTCTTATTGACATTCTCCTCAGAATCTTCAAATTTTTTTAACCACTCAAATCCTCAGGGATATTTGAGAAAAATGTTCATCCTCGATGAACTACCTCAAATCGTAAAGCGGCACTCACCGGTTTGATACCAGAGTTTGAACTAATTTCTATCTCAGACTTCCTGTTGATAAGCTGGAACAGCAGGCCAGCTGCCATTTTGGCCTTGGAGAAATCCTGGAAGTATGCGGCTGTTTGACCCACAGACGCCGCGCAGAACGCAAGCGCAAAGAATACCCTGAAACATTGCAGATGTGTAACAGAAAAAAACAACGTATCTATATATTTTTCACAGTGTCTTTTTAATTTTATGTTATACCCATTTATCAATACACTATTGGAGTAGGAATGAAGAGAATAGAATTTTAGAGGTAATGTACTCACATCTGTCTGAAAGAAGAATGGAAAACCATTTAGGAAAAATCACCTTCAGTACACCCAACCAGGATTTGAACCTCGATCTATTCATCACTGGGAATTCAGACCAACACGAGAATGACACATTAGACCACACAAAAAAAAAATCTAGAGTTGAAAAAGAAAGTTTATTTAAATGACTCACACATGTGGGTATAGTTCCTCTAAATTCTACCTTCCTCACTTCTAGACCAATAAATGTAGAGCTATATGAATATCCTTAATGTGAAGTAAAAGGCTGTTAATAAAATCTGAAATTAAGGAAAACAAAAGCATTGCTTTATTGTTATCATGTTTTCTGAAATTTTTAATTTGGGTTTCTCTTACCTCAATTTTTCAAAAACACATATATATATCTGCCCTACCCTCACCCCACGCCCACATCAAGCTTTAGGCTTATTTCACGCATAAAACTTTACACCTCAAAAGTAATGAGAGGATTTCCTTAAAGCAGCAGTTCCCAAACTATCCACAGCAAGATATTTTTGGATATCAATAAACTATTAATATCCACTATCAAGTGCTAAAGCTCAGCGAACCTGAAATTCCATTAGCGACGTTATATCTTTGCAAAGTGTAACGATAGTTGGTTGGTGTTCTGAGGTTTGTGGAATCATGGAGGCGTTGGCAGACCCTATAAAGGAGGTGCTAATTTTAACAAAGCTACATGTGATGTTTTAAGTACAAATTTCGATCAACAGAGGTGAAGGATTTTCGTTGTCAAGTTGGATTTCGACCGCGTCCTTTTGGCATAGCTGGATACTGTCCTGACCACATAACCAATCAACTAGTAGACCTCCTCGACAGCGGTTCACACTCAAGTCCATCTTGTACTTCTATTAGGAAACACAAGACAACTTCTATATCAGAGACTAGAGCCAGCGAGTCACTACATCTGACGTTGAGTTGATGTTAGCCTGACATACTATATGTCACGGGCACATGTCACCGACGACTCAAAGCACATAGACAACATGTGCCCTGACCAACACAAGGTAATAAAAGACCCCTCCCCCCTCTCCTAGCTAAATTCGTCTTTAATAATTCGTTTTTACCCTAGTTTTTGAGACAGAGTTTTGTCATCTACACACTTGAACAACGCATCGCGACCACGACCCCCTCTCATGTTAGGAAACCCTCTTTCTAGATCTAACTCGAGTCAGCGAGTTCTTTCGTACATAATTTATTTACTCCATTACAACATTGTAACACTTAGCTCTTACACAAACCAAGCTTTTTGGTGGTTGCTGCAATAAAAATCAAGTATCGTTTGCAACTCAATGTGTAACAGGAAATGAGGGTGACATTGTCCAATCTGACTACATGGTTTGATATGTTGTAGAGGGTTCAACGGACACACACATCTCATTCGTAAGTAATGGTCGTTATTTCAGAATGAAATATAATTTTAGTTTTTCTTCTAATTTATATGTATTGTCTTTTCAAACAGTTACTAAGTTGTTAGGATACAAATACTTACTACAGTAGCCCCATGGCTTCTTTGGTGCTGAATGACAGCTCACAGCCGACTTCTGACAGTCAACATTTAGGTATATACCTACATTTTGACTGTCAGAAGTCACAGCTGATAAAAACAAGTTTTTGCAGATCATATGGTTCGGCGTATGGATACATAATTTGGTCTGGTAACTTTACAAAGCTTTTAGCTGTCAGCCGTGAGCTGTCAGTCATCACCAAAGAAGCCGTGGGGCTACTGTATGTTGTTTAGATCTAGCTACTTAATAAACTGAACTGTTGGGTATTTCTTTTGGTCTAGGGACACAGCGAAAAAATTACGTAGACACTTAAAGGTGTCATGAACTGAAACATATTCTAAAAAAAAATCTTCTTTTAAATGACAGTTCACACTTTACATTACTGCCATTGGATAAAGAGGTTCTACCTACTTCTTGAAGAAAATCGATCGTTACCGTCCAATCTCCTGCTCTAGGTTTCATTCTATCAGAACTCACCAAGAGAAAGTGAGAAACGTGCAACAATAGGAACATAATTATAAAAGAAATAACATAATAAAGCACAAACACAGGAAATGGACATTTGGCGGAAGAAAAAGTAATATTCCCCCCCCTCCCCCCCTATTAGAGATATCTTTAAAAAACAAACAAAAAAAACTAAACCTTTTATAAGTTTCAGAGAGTAAATTCATTCATCAAACCTAATATTGTTCAGATTGTAAACTTTGATAAAAAAACAACCCAGCCGACTATTCCTGTTACCTGTATACATTTGTTGTGTCCATATCTCCATTTTCGATAAGATATGCAGCAAAACGGAACGCCCCAGCATACATCATATAGATGACCGCTTGTGAGACTGAATATACCACACCAAACAAGATTGCTTGCTTCTTGGCTTCCCTATAATAAAATATAATTAGTAGACAGTCAGATAAACAAGCTACATTTTATTAATATAGGAAAACAATATGGAAATAGTGTAGAATAATATAATGCGAATGATTGAGAAGGAAGCCAACCTGGAAAAATTTGTAATTTAAGTGTTTTATTTAATTATTTATTCATGCATATGAATGTATATTTACACTTTTTGAAATTAAATTATTTTTTTATAATATGACTTTAAATAAATGTGCTACAATTGTAGAAAATTGCGTTCAAATGAAAATAAAACCACTAACACACATTTACAAACATTTCAATATTTTGATGTCACATGATATCTTCCTCGTCTGGAATGGTATTCTAACATATTAATTTAAGGATGTGTTATAGCATTCTTTGAATAAAAAAACTGACCCAGGCTTGAAATAATAGTGGATGTATACCATGCTTCCTGCTTCAGATCCTGCTTAGAGCATTTTATTTTATGGACATATTACTTTATTTTTTTACCATCCATAAAAAGTTAAATACAATGATTAGATAATTTTTAAAACTAAAACTGTTACTAAATTCAATACTTTTTTTAGCATTGTATCCCATTACTTCTTGTTACTTATTACACTCATATGTTAGGGATTAAGTAGGTTATATTTAGAGAAAGTGTACCCGCATTTATGTGGAGGGAAGGTGGAAAACCATTTATGAAAAATCATTCCCAGTACACCTGACTGGGATGAAACCCCATTCTCCTCATCTTCGGCAGTCTAGTCTATAATGAGAGTAGCACCATATACCATGTGGCCACCAACGTGGGTGAATCAAATAACTTTATAAAACATATTCCTAAAAGTAAGTTCAGAGGACTGATAGGAGAAAATACAATACTAGAGTTATGAGACGCTTCGAAACTTCGACTTTGCTTTAAAACAAATATCATTTTCCGACATCACTTCATAAAAAAATCCCGGTTTAGAGAATTGTTAAATAGGTCTACACTACAAATCAATATTCATTTTGAAAAATCTTAAGTAATTGAATGGTAAGTTGTGATAGTAGCTTGATTTATCAGTCCAAACAAAATACTAAAACTAATTGCGCAGTAAAACATTTTCCAAGTCATTTTCTTGTATTAAGATATTTAAATAATCACAATATAATATATTCTCAGGCACAAAAAATATCCAAGCTTCAAGAATTTCAAAGTAGTAAGTTATTCAATTCAAGTTTTCTTTGAATCAAAAAAGTTGGATTTTGCACACCCCTAACAAATACCATTAAAAATTACTTGTGCAGTGAGAATAATTATGTTTGTAGATATGCGAGTCATGGCTTCACGTTTACCAGAAAATTATGTCTTTCATTCGAGTGTTAATTTAATTCACGTCTCTTACAATTAATTTACTTTTCTTTAATTCAAAACAAAACCTGAAAAAAAACTTACAAGTAGGGAGCTATGAGACTGTCCAAGTATATTTCACAGAAGAGGAGTTCCTTGCCTAGAGCCTGCACTGTCCGCACGTTCTGAACGCTTTCGGAAGCCACCTAAAATAATAATCTTATTGTAATCATAATTCTATATTCTTCATATCATCAAGCTCTGCCACAACAAAGTTATCTTTATCAAGTGCGGCTTGGTTCAAGGTTGCCATTATTGTCTTACTACCAAATTCCCTTTGTTCTCCAGGTTCACCAGAATGAGTTCACATTTCTCCAGGCAGCCTTAGATTGAACAAAAGAGTAATAAATAATATTTCAAATTTCATCAAACTGACTAAGTGTGAAGTCATGTAATTTATGTTTAAAACAGGATGATCTAATATTGATGAGTAAATAGATCTTCTATCGCTTCGTAGCCCTTGTTTAAGGGGTGATAATTAGAGATGAGACCCTAAAATCCTCAAGGTTATTCAAGAGTTGAGGATTTGAGAAAGTTTCAGATTCGAGACTCAAACCCTTAAAAAAAAAGAAGTATTCCAAATTTTCAAGTTAAATTAATTTTTAGTATTACTGCTTAGTGGTGGCTCAAAACCAATTTTGATTATAGGATGAACATAACAACCAGACCCCCGGACTAGTAAATCAATACTTATTGTATTATTATATAGATTGCTTTAGTAGCTTTTATGAGTGTCGATAAAATACCTAAAAGAAAGAGAAATACTTTTATCTTTCGTTTCTTTCACCACACTACCATACTGCCAGCTATCTCCTCTTCCTTATATGATAAACAAGTATAGCTGGTTTAATACTCTTATTATGTTAAACGAAAGTAACAATTTTAAAAGCAGTAAGGCAAAAAAAAAATCAGCAGATATAGAAATTCCTCACCCTCCCAGCCTCATTCATGAGTTCCGCATCTCTCCGCTGATTGCGACGTATAATCAACATCTGCTGGTAGCCTGCGAAGGAAATCACCGGCACAGCGACCATCAACAGCAGCGCCAGCTTCCAGCCGTACAAGAACGCTATCAGCATGGCCGCAACTAAAGTAACAAGCGCGCCCAACACCTGTCCTGCTCGCATGCCCGCCGCCTGGAACAAATCAACAAGGACCATCAAATCCTTGAACACTTTAAGTCCTTAAGGATAATGATTTTAAACTCATGTCCTTAAACAATTATCATTACTATTATTATGGTTTAAATTAGGAGGGATAGCCAGCACACTTACCTAGGTGATACTGGAGTAGAAATTGTTTAGATATAACACATAAAAAACACATAAACACATTTTAAGGACAAGCTTTCACTGTCACAAACAGCTTCATCAGGTCTAGAGTCTACTCTCCAGACAGATACACTGAGCTGGTGTTTCTTAAATGGTTTACCACTCTCCCTCCACATGATTGTGGGTGCAATTCATCTATTATTATTATTATTATTATTATTATTATTATTATTATTATTAGCATCGCGTCTTACTTCCCGTTCGTGTTATACGCACTTACGCTAATATGTAATGGTAGGGTAATTGCGAGATGAAATGGAGGACCTACAGTTTAACGTGGAATCCGAACCACGGTGGAGGCCTGGCATTCCCCACATTCACAAGATGTCTTGTCAGAGGTGAAGGAAGGGTTTGGTAATCAGATAAATTTGTGCCGGGACCGAGAATTGAACCCCGGCCGCCAGCACAGAAGTCTGACACCTTACCCCTAGACCACCAGGTCATCTACTTCATGTTAAATATTGACCATGTGTTTGAAGTTGTTATAAAATTGGTAAAACAGAATTCCCTCCCCTACACTCACAGACTTGACTAGAGGTGCATCCCTGGCTAATCTAGTTATAAGTCTCCCAGGAGAACTTGTCTCAAGGTCAAACCACCCAACAGGCTGCCTAAGGATGTTGGCAAACGCCTCCAGACGCAGGCGAAGCACCATTTTTTCTGCGGCAGAAGCCATGCACACCACCTCAAGCCACATGCTTAGGCCGGAGACTACCGCCAGCACGATAAACATCAACGTCCAGAACAGGGCTGCGCTTTTCAGTTGCTCACCAGTCAACGTAAAGGTCTGAGGGGCAAAAATATTTGAATCAATAAAGTAGCACAGGGTAAAATACAACTGTGTTTTATCGTAAAATGTGTATTAGTTGTAGAGTTGGGTCAGATCCACTATTTTATGAATCCAAATCTTGAATACGAATCTCCAATTACCTTCGAGTCCTGAACCTGAATCTGAATCTTGTAAAAAAAAATTTGAACATTAGAGGAAATAGAATATAAAATTCAAATAATAGCTACATGTCTTTTTTTTTAAATAGGATTTGAGTCTTGAGTCTGAAATTTTTTTGAACCCTCAAATTTCCTTAAGAATTCGAGGGATTCGAGGATCCATCCCTAATGAGTTAATACAGCAGCATTTCTTGCTTCAAAGAAAGACCAACAACATCTAAAATTAGCAACGAGACCCTCAAATATTTAAGATTTGAGGATATGAGCTTCAAAGAAAATATATTTTCTAAGGTTTTTAATTTAAATTTGCTTTAAAACTATAAAATGCTTATTGATGGTTTAACCCCAACATAATTGTATAAAAAACTTAACAGCTAGCCCCCATACCATTAACTTAACACTCAACTGTATGACTTTTATAATGAATGCATTCTAGCAAAAAAATATTGACATTTAGTTACTATTTATATTTTATATTATTTCGCTATATTCCTATCTCTTTTATATTTATAATTTTACTACCCCGAGATTCCAGGACAAACCAACACCTTAGCTCAATCGATAGCGTGTCTGCCTACTGAGCTAAGGGTGCCGGGTTCGATTCCTGTCAAAGTTGAAAAATTTATCATCGATGAACTATGGGTTTACACTTCCACATTGATAAATTAACGGCTGGGGAATGAATGTTGTGCATGTACTAGTTGTAAGTTAGATTATAAAGCACAGGCCTAGTAAGCCGGTAGCAAAAAAAATATATGATTTGAATAAAAAAACAGACCCAGACAATAGGCTGGGAGTAGTAATAAATGTAAAGTAAAAATTCAAGATTTTAGACAACATAAAAATTTGGATTCATAAAATATTGGACTCGACTGTTCTCTAAGGGCATTCCTTCAAACCTTAGCAACTATTTTGAACAATGTATTTCTTACCCTTTATTTATTGAGGGTGTGTGAAATAAAAAAAACATGAAGTAAACCATTTAATGTTGTGAACATACAGCAAATACTTCTCCGTAGAAAAAAGCGAAGATTGGCATAACTGAACCGACGACCATGCAAGCGAAACATCCTGCCAGCAGCAACAGCCACTCCGGTGAGTTGAACCGAAGGATGCGCAAGAAGCTTACGTCCTCAGGTTTGCTCTAAGCACAAACACAACAAACAAAGCTTAACAATTTAGTCTGCAAAAATAAAATTGTATCTCGACTACAGTAGATTTATCAACAGCCTTAGCTTGATTAATATTCAAGCAAGTGTAGATGTAAATTTTTTTTTCAATCGGAAAAATTAGTTACACTTTTAAGTTTAATTTAGTATAGAAGCTTTTCAAGTAGAATAAATAATATTTTAATCTTCTACCACATTTATATTTAATTATTTATTGTATCCACAACATGTATAGAATCATTATGATTAAAATATAATCAGTATATATTTACAATTTAAAGAAAGCTAAGTACAAGGCAGCATTTTTCAAAAAATTCAGAGAAAAAAACCTTTTACAACAAATCTAAGAACTGATTAAAGGAGGAAAATTGAAAAAAAACAAAACTAATATGACCCAGCCATAGGCTGGAAACAATTGAAAATGACAATAATTCTTCACAAAGGGAAAAGCTTTTCCTTATTAAGAGTTGTAAATTAAGAAAAAAATGTTGCCAAACCAATGGATTTAAAAGACATTGAAATGAGAACAGAAAGGCAAGGCCTACCTACACCCTTATCAAAAAAACATATGGCTTCAAGTTTGCAGTTAAAAATAAAATACAACAAAACACATCCCAGTAATTTTCAGGGCACACCAGTCCTCTTACTTAACAGTGTGTGCTACTCTTTATGCTGGAGAGGGGATCTGATGTGCTCCCTAAAATTACTGTTATGTGTTTTAGTGCTGTTCTATCTTCTTCTGCTCTATATTTGAGTAGTTTTGCTGGCGTTTTATCTATTCCACATTTGTTATCTTTTAACTAATTTAATGATGTTTAAATGTTTACCAAACATATTTATAGATTTCACAAAATTTTGTCAAATCTATTTATACAATTAGAATTTTGCAAAGTTAGTAAACTTAACTATATTTATGGTGAACCCTTGTTAGATCGAGCCCGGTTAAATTCCAGGTTATCCAAATACACTTTTCGTAAAACGAGGAAAAAAAATTGAGTTTTTTTATTTGTTAAAAAACATAAAGTTAAAAGAGAATTATAATAAACAGTGATATCTGATAACAATGCTTAATATTTTCATGTTGTGGTCGACACAATGTGTTTTCCTGTAAATAAAATTTGATTAAACTCATTCAACTGTAATTTAAAATTCGTGAAAATTCTGTATCCCTCTATTCACCTGCTTAATCCGAACAAGCTTCAGTCCCAATTGGGTCAGATAAACATGGTTTTATTATACTAACCAATGCAATTTAAAAACAATTAAATTACTTTTAACACGAAACACAAGCTAATGAAAGTAATACAAAACTATTTAACAATGTTTTAATGGGTATTTCATAATCGGTGAATTAGTTTTGATATCTGGCGGTATTGAGTATTTCCTCACCTCCTCCACCTCCTGGACTAGGTGATCCAAATCAGGGTCCTGAAGTGAAGACATGGACAGAGAAGAGAGAGACTTATGTTCGTGTCTTCTTTGGCGCATTCCAGTCTCAATCCTTCACACAAATAAAACAATGCCATCCTAGTTGGGGATTTATTAATGTTTTAAAGTTACTTCGTTGCAGAGCACCTAAACGATTTACAGACAGTTAGAAATCCCATAAAATTTATTATTAAAAAAAGATATAACTCTATAAGGAAAACCTCTTTTCGATTTTGACATAGTAATCAGTTTTAAATTTTGAGTTTAAAGTTTAAAAAAAATCATAGACACCTTGTGTGAAAATTTGTACATCTAAAATTAAAGCAAAAAGTTAGAAACCTAGATTATCAAAGAAGTTTTAAAAACACTTTGAACTTGAAACTTTTTAATTAGTCAGAAATGTCATCTACATGTTGGTGAAAATAATATTAAAAAATATCAAACTACTTCATAAATAAACCACGATTTATAAACCCCTGCAACATGACTCTGTACTTATGTGTAACTACCTGCCTGGGCTGTGCGCTATCACGGTGCTCTCCCAAGTAGCTATCTTAAAGACATGTATTAGAAAAATAACTATTGATAAATGGTAAACTTGTTTAATTGTTTACCTAGAAGAAAAAGAAGCAAATGGTATTATAGTGTGAGCTTTCTAGCCAAAGACTTGAATCAGCACTCAAATAATAATTAACTAATTTATGAATCAAATAGCCAAAGCTCTTATTTATGCGTTTTAGTGAGGATTACTCCATCTAGATATCATATTCTGAAAATTAAAAAATGTCCAGGTGTCCAAGTGTTCAGGTGTCATTTTTCAATTTTCAGAATATGATAGCTAACTAATTTATTTTAGGACAGGATATTAACACCCAAACCTAACATCTGAAAGTCTAATTTCGTGATTCTAACAAATTATTTCCCCAAAATATAAAAAGAATAGATGTTTATTTTAGATCCAAGATGACCTGGCGGTCTAGGGGTAAGGTGTCAGACTTCTGTGCTGGGGGTCCGGGGTTCAATCCTCGGTCCCGGCACAGATTTATCTGATTACCAAACCCTTCCTTCACCTCTGACAAGACATCTTGTGAATGTGGAGAGTGCCAGGCCTCCACCGTGGTTCGGATTCCACGTTAAACTGTAGGTCCTCCATTTCATCTCACAATCACCCTACCATTGCACATTAGCGTAAGTGCGTATAACCCGAACGGGTAGTAAGACGCGGTGCTAATAATAATAATAATTTAGATCCAAAATTGGATATTATCTAGTCACAATGATGGTATTATCTTTTCAGGTGAAGGTGGAGTTTATATTATTTAACTTAATACTGGATTGCTAGTGTAGTAAAGGGAAAATGAGGGTTCGAATCACGATCTGGTGTACTGAAGGGGCTTTTCCTAAATAGTTTTCCAATCTCTCGCTAAGTAAATGCAGGTACATTAGCTATAAATTCTACCTTCCTTACCCACTAGTTTAATTAATATGTATGTGGATAGCCCAAATAGGTAGTGACATGTGGCGATTTTTTTGGACCGGTAACTTATTTGCCACAAAATTTCAAAAAATGCAATATGGCTTTACAATTGAAAGGAGATCACAGTTCACATTTGTGACTGCTGTCACATAAAGGTTCAAAACTAAGTTTTAAAATATTTTATTGAAATGGTTGGGATAATTAATGTCTCAAAAGATCCGACAACTTATTTCAGTTGGTAGCATGTCTGTCTACTGCGCTAGGGGTCCCGGGTTCGATTCCCAGTATGGCTGAAAAATTTATCATCCGTGAAATGTGAGTTTACCCTTTCACAGTGATGAATTAAAGGCCGGGGACTGGATGTTGTGTCCTGTCCTAGTCTTAAGTTAGATTATAAGGCATATGAAGCTATGAAAGGCCTAGCCAGCCGTTAGTGGGAAATATATGGCTTGAATAAAAAAGTGAACCAAACCATAAGCTGGAAACCGTAATGGATGTAAAGTTTAAAGTAAATTTCTTAAAAGGGCAACCTTCCATCACTTATTTTGCTCAGTAAGTGTCTTCAGTTGGCCTTCCTAACTGCTTTGCTTCTATAAAAAGCAATAAGTAGGTTGATTGTCAAACTTAATTTAAGTTTAATTTACCCTGAAACTTCTCCGCTGGACAATAGGTCATCCTTGACATGATCGGTGGTTTGCGTTGTGACCAAGTCATGGTATAATCCTTGTTTCATCATCAGATCACTGTGAGTGCCCCATTCAACCACAGCACCGTCCTAAAGGTTTGAAATGGCACAAAATATGTTTTTCATCACTTTACATCTTATTTTGGTATCATTTTCTCGTAAAAAAAAATTAATATGAAATTTAATTTATATTTTGATTTATTTGAGGTAACTAAAATAAAAGTAATTAACTGAATCAACTAATTATATCAGCACATGGGAATTTTTATGACAGAGTGAAAGGACCTAACAATTTTGTGGGGAAAGGTATTTTCACATACCTTCCAGGGGTTTTTTTACCTTCCACAATCAATATGAAATCGACCACTTTACTTCCCCTCCGAAGGAAATTGTGCTATTAATTTTTACCGCTTAGGAAAAATATGTTGACCCCAGTTGGGTTAGAGGCCATGAAAATCAGGTCCTAAGGTGAAAACATTAACCCAAGACCAGTGTAGTCGACTTAAGCTATCTAAAATATAAAAAAAATGTGTGTAACTATAGTAGTTTTTTACTAGGAAGAAACATTTGGAAACCCGTTTCAGTCGCTGCATGTCTAAGTACTCTCACAGTAGACTAGACTGCCAATGATAGGGAGATCAAGGTTCAAATCTCGATCAGATGCAATGAGGGTGGGTTTTCTAAAACTGTTTTCCACTCTTTCTCTACACAAACGCTGGTACATTTCCTCTAAATATATCCTTCCTCATTCTTAAATATATAATACATATGCATGTGAGCTGAACGGGTACTAAGACACAGTGGTAAACTTCTTTTTTTTTTGCTAAATATGAATCTTAATTTGTAATGTGCTTAACAACTAAGAATGGCAGTAAGTGAACAAATGAGTAGTTAAGATGCCAATAGTTTTACTAATGAAGTTCCTTGATTGTCAAAGCTGAAGTTTTCGAATCTTCACATATCCCTATTATTTTACAAGCTTAATTTCAAAAGGATATTAGTTCTATTTATTTGATTGGCATGTAAATTATCAGTAATCCAAACTCCAACCATGATACCGACCTTTAGAGCGTATATGATATCAGCATTCCGTATCGTGGAGAGTCTGTGGGCGATGATGATGGTGGTGCGTCCTTGCATGGCCTTGTCGAGCGCATCTTGCACTATCCCCTCGCTGTGAGCGTCCAGGGCCGACGTTGCCTCATCGAGCAGGAGTATCTTGGGGTCCCTGACCAAGGCCCTTGCTATTGCTACCCTCTGCTTCTGTCCACCAGAGAGTTGAGCACCCTTGTCACCCACGAGGGTGTTATAACCCTAGTAAACATATACAAACAAGTGGAAAGGTGTTCACTGACGTGCTCAACTGTCCTGAGAAGTCGGGAAATCCTCTCTTTTCTCACTTCAAGATACTGTTGTTATTATTATTATTATTATTATTATTATTATTATTATTATTATTAGCATCGCGTCTTACTACCCGTTTGGGTTGTACACACTTACGCTAATGTGTAATGGTAGGGTGATTGTGAGATGAAATGGAGGACCTACAGTTTAACGTGGAATCCGAACCACGGTGGAGGCCTGGAATTCCACACATTCACAAGATGTCTTGTCAGAGGTGAAGGAGGGGTTTGGTAATCAGATAAATCTGTGCCGGGACCGAGGATTGAACCCCGGCCGCCAGCACAGAAGTCTGACACCTTACCCCTAGACCGCCAGGTCACCAAGATACTGTTAATATTATTCATGGAAGAAGGTACAAGAACAAGATATTAGATCTAGGGATGGGACCCTCAATTACTTAAGGATATTCAAGGTTCGAGGATTTGAGAAAATTTAATATTCGAGACTCAAATACTTAACAAAACAAACCATTATTTAAATTTTTAAAGTTAAATTTGTTTTAGAGCTCTAATACTGCATATTGGTTGTTCAGAACCAATCGTAATTAAAGGATGAACCCACCAATCAGGCCCAAGACCAGTAACATTTAACTGAAGGTTTAACAACTATAATAAATGAATTATAAGAAAGAATGATAACATTTAGTTATTAAATGTAGTTTATATTCTATTATTTTTATATTTTCTTTAATGTTCATATTTTTTTTCCAATATCAGAAATTTAGATTTGAGATTTGAAGGTAAATAGGAGATTCAGATTCGAGATTTGGATTAATAAGATAATGGGTTCAACCAAACTTTAAGAACAGATACAAACCTGCTTCAGTCACTGAACGGTCGAAGGCATCACTCTGATGTTAGAATGGCATACTTTTATGACAGGGAGATTGGGGTTTGAATCCCGGGCATGTCTAGTGAAAGTGGTTTTACCTAAATGGTTTTACCTAAGTGGTTTCCCACTCTCTTTCCATGGAAATGTAAGTAGATTACCTCTAAAATGCTTCCTTCTTCACCCCTACCCCATTAGAGTAATTATCATATATGTGTATAGCTGTAAAAAGGTAGAAGAGATGTGGTGAAAAATAGAAAAGTCATCAAAAAACCCCCTCATTGGTGGTTGCGTGGGATATGGGATCGGAGTGAGAGTTCCGGTCAGGTGTACTAGGTCCCCCCCCCCTTAATAGTTTCCCACCATTCATCATCCATTAAAATACTGGTACATTTCTTTTGAAACTCTACTTTCCTTATCCCTACCCCATTAGTATAATTAATGTATAATATGTATGATCCAAATATGTACTAAGATGCAGCAAAGA
Organism: Timema poppense; assembly: GCA_902141375.1. Classification (NCBI taxonomy): domain Eukaryota; kingdom Metazoa; phylum Arthropoda; class Insecta; order Phasmatodea; family Timematidae; genus Timema; species Timema poppense. The sequence goes on from CABFOV010001484.1 coordinate 22,907, forward strand.
CATTACTAATAAAAGGAACAAAGACAATATGGCTTTTAAAATTAAAAGAAAAACACAGTTTGTTATTATTTATGATATTTAACGTTCACTTTCTGAATCGACTGATAATATTGGTTCATGATTTTTAAACTAACTTAAATCCATAACAGACACAACATCCAGCCCTGGCCGTAAATTCATCACTGTAAGAGAGGAAACCAATATTACACTAATAATAACATTTTTCGGCCGTTCCGAGAATTGAATCTGAACCTTTAGCTCAGTAAGCACACAGGCTACCAACTGAACTAAGATGCCAGTCCCTAATAACACAGTTCACACTGCTACCTTGTATGGACTAACTAAAACATTTTTTTTTTTTTTTTT
>CABFOV010001484.1:32332-47154 GCA_902141375.1 Timema poppense
ATGAGGATGTTGGAGTACATGAGATAGTAGAGGAAGGATGGTATGGGGATGTGATGAGGATGTTGGAGTACATGAGATAGTAGATAGCAATAATAAGCTGACATACCTTAGCCATGTACGCCGATGTTGCGATGAGGATTGGCCCTACTGAAAGTATCACTAAAGTAAGCAGCCAGTTTGCTATCAGGCCTACCACCAGCCCAGACACAAACGTTGATATGTACTGCAGCACCATGCTGAACTTGGCTCCAACCCCCTCTCTGACTCGCTCCAAGTCACTTGATAAACACAAATCAAAACAATGTTGATTTACAAGAAAGATTATTACAAATATCAAATTGTAAAATATTAAAGGAATATAATTCGTAGACATAATATTATCAGTACACCAAAGAGGACCTTCACTTTTTGGGTTATTAATAATGGTTGTTTATGGGTGTACCTAAGGTAAGCAAGAAAAGACAACCGTCTGATAAGCTACTAATCACCTACTGTCATTAGTTTGTTAATGATGTGCTCAATACTTTATCACCTAATCAAAAGGTAAAACATATCACTGTTAATCACATTTCAATTGAATTTTAAGTTTTGTAAAAGCTCCATTTCTTTTCCCTTCTTCTCACTATTCCATTCCCTATTTCTCCTTAATTTCATCTTTCTCTTACATTCGCCATCTATCCACCATTTTTCCTCCACCTCTTTTCTATTTCCTATCTCCCATCACTCCTACACCTATTTTCTCTCCACCTCTCTATCTTCCAAACTATTCTCTTTACCCTACCCCGTCACGCTTCCATCTCTGTTATACCCACCATTTCTTCACCAACTTTCTCTTTCTCTTACATTCATCATCTCTCCTCCACCTCTTTTCTATCCACCATTTCTTCTCCACCTCTCTATCTTTCCCCTATTCTCTCTCTTTCCTCCTCTGTCACTCCTCCATTCCTCCACTAACTTTCTCTCTATCTTCCATTCACCATTTCTTCTCCACCTCTCTATCTTTCACCTATTCTATCTCTTTCCTCCTCTGTCACTCCTCCATTCCTCCACTAACTTTCTCTCTATCTTACATTCACCATTTATTCTCCACCTCTCCATCCACCTATTCTTTCTCTTTCCTCCTCTGCCACTCCTCCATTCCTCCACTAACTTCCTCTCTATCTTCCATTCACCATTTCTCCTCCGCCTCATTATTCTTCCACCCCTCCTCTCACCCCTCATACTTACTCGGAGAGTTTTATGGTAAGATCCCCACTCTGGTTCTTGTCGTACCAGCTTATGTCCTGGCGTAGCATCTGAGCGAAGAATATCTGGCGCAGTCGATACACTTGGTGCTCACATGCCAGCTCCCAGCACAGTGTCTGTAAACAATGTTACGTTTACAACCGACAAACAATCTACCCTAAGTGGGTGGTTTAAATGGTGCGCAACCTAACACAACAGTATTAGATATAACATTAGATTTCCACATGTGGATATTAAGATAAGTTAGAGAGCTATGTTTGGATAGGAGATTTGTGACCATTGCCACATTTATATGAGTACTGTTCACCTGAATGAACGCTGCCACTAAAACTCCGGCTCCGATAGCGAGGTAGTAGAACGAGAACTGAGACATGTAGATCCTGAATTCCTCTGGAGACAACTGATCATTCATCCAAGATGGTCGAGTCGGTTCAAAACTGCGAAACAGAATCAATTGCTGATCAAACTCATGTCACATTTAACATGTGAAAGATCCCACTTCGGCGGCCACGTGCTCTAAGGTATAGCTCTCGCAAAAGACTCGACTGGTAATGACAGGGAGGTAGGGGTTAGATTCCTAGTCGCGCATATCGAGGATGGTTTTTCCTAATTTTTTTTTACATTCTCCCTCCACAAAATGCAGATAGAATTTTTCTAAAATTCAAAACTTCCTTTTTCCTAACACAATTAGTGTAATTAGTTAATATGTGTAAGTGATTTTAAATGGTTGGAAAACTCGCTTCGGTGGCCGCACGGTCTAACCCGCTTCTCTCGCAGTAGACTAGACTGCTGATGACAGAGATATCAGGGTTCGAATCTTGGTCTCGTGTACTGAGGGTGGTTTTTCCAACTCTTCCTCCACGCAAATGTGAATACACTTCCTATTAATATAATCTTCCTAACACCTAAAACCATTAACATAATTAGTACATAAGTGTATAACTCGAACGGGTAGTAAGATGCGGTGCTGGGAAAAAAAAGTTGGGAACTTTATATAACTGTAAAGTCCTTCAATTCAATTATTGGATATTTGTAGAACGTGTAAGAGTGAAGCAGCTTTACCTCCCGTTGACTACAGCAGTGTAGTTCGATGCTTCAGTGGCAGAGGACACCAAACCTCCATCTAGCAAGGATGTACTAGATTCTGTATCATTTTGATTTACAACCCTCGTAGAATTAGTCGCAAACCCCTGAAAGACAAACATCTGAATTACAAGTTATTTTAAGTGGTCGCTATCAGGTTGACCTGATTTGTTGTAGCTTTATTTTTTAAAACTAATTTTCAGATATATATATATATAAAGCTGTGCTAACCTGACTTTTACTAATCATGTACCCATTTGGTCCATAACCAAACCAACGCAGTCCTTTCAACTCTTAGTTAAAAAAATAAAAGAAAATCAATACCTGATGTCACATAAAATATAAATTTTATATTTTGAAAAAGGTATAAGAAAGTTGGATAGAAACATGTCAAAGAGAACAAACACAATATGACTTTTACAATGAAATGAAGAACATCGTTCACACTTTACATTGCTGCCACTGGACCAAGAGCTAATAGCTGCCCCCTGAATAAAATTGATCGTTACCATATGGCCCACTCTCCCGACCTAGGTTTCATTCTATCGAAACTCATCAGAAGGGAGTGTGAAATGTGCAACGTAACTTCCTAAAAGATGAAACCAAAAACACAAAAGGTATAAATAGGAAATTGATTAGTAATTATAGGTAAATATAAAAGGCAATTACAATTTTAATAAAACCTTATTTTCAAGCTAAATAAAACTATGACTGAGGGAAATAAATTCTTTGTTTAGTCTGTGACATCATGTCAAAATCTGTATTAATTTATTCATCAGGCTTATCAGTAATATATATTTTATCATCATCACAACTTAGTGATACAGAATGCATCCCCTAGAATCCTTTATGTAACTATGGGGGTACACATACCATACCTACTTTGTAAAACACTCGATATGAATTATAAACAACGTGAAAACTAAATTATATATTGGGTCTTTGTGACTTAGCGCAAAAATAAAATTTTAAAGTCTTGCCAAAAATTATTGATGCCGCAAAAAGTTTTCTACATAAAAAAAACAACTGGTAGTAAAGTTAGTTTAAATGTCACCATAAATACAACTAAATATTAGAGTTCAGTCAAATTCACTATTTTTACAAATTCATACGATTCATTGAAAGCTTCATTTTATCGATGATTCCATGGAAAATATAATGAGCATGAGAAAGTAGACAATTTCTATATTTAATAAAGTGGAATATTATAAAATAGAAATAGTAACTAAATGTTCTTTTTTGCTTTTTTGCAAAAAATGCATTCATTATAATATTCACACATTCAGAAAAGTGTTAAATTACTGGTCTGGAGTATTGTTAAGTTTATTCTATAACCATTTTATATCTGGACTGCCAATAGGTAAAATTAGAGGCCTGATACAAATTTAAATTAAGGATTTGAAAAATAAAAAGTAACAAAAATTTTGAATCTTGCATTTTTTTTTTAACTATAAAATATTGAGCATCTTTAAGGATTCTAGGTTTTCTAAGGTTTGAGGGTTCTAGGGTCCCATACCTCCTCAATATTCTTTCAAATTTAGGATTGAGGCAGGTACAGTGTAGTCAGTAGACCCAAAGCACCAGTAGCTCAAGTGAGTGAAGGGCTAACATAAATTTAGCTGTAAGTAATATGGTTTTCTTCCGTAGAGCTGAGAACGCGTCACTTACAAGAGTGGCTATAGTTCTCTTCCGTAGAGCTGAGAACTTATCACTTACAAGAGTGGCTATAGTTCTCTTCTGTAGAGCTGAGAACGCGTCACTTACAAGAGTGGCTATAGTTCTCTTCTGTAGAGCTGAGAACGCGTCACTTACAAGAGTGGCTATAGTTCTCTTCTGTAGAGCTGAGAACGCGTCACTTACAAGAGTGGCTATAGTTCTCTTCTGTAGAGCTGAGAACTTATCACTTACAAGAGTGGCTAAGGTTCTCTTCTGTAGAGCTGAGAATGCGTCACTTACATGAGTGGCTTGGACTATGAAGGTGTTGGTCATCTGTCCGAATACCAAGGCCAGTACCGGGAAGCTGGCACCGTGCAGCACCGAGAAAACCAGTCCCACCACCATGAGACACACATCCCCACAGCTGGCGTACCGGAACTGGAAACAAAAATGATTTCCTCTTGAGGGACATACTTCCAGAACATACAGAACATTAGTAAGAAGTGATGCTTGATATTGGAGTAGAATATTTAACATAAACTTTTTAACACACACAACTCTTAGCACCACCATTCTTACAAACTGTATTAACCTAAAACAGTCTACGTCTAATACCCCCCCTCCCTCTCCCGCCTCCCCCCCACACACCAACACCTAGAGCCTAGTTATCAAATAACTGGGTAAAGTAATGAACCTGTTTACCAATTCATTAAATATCTTTGCAAATACCCCCTGGTAGCGAACCAGAGCCCCATGGACCACTATGGGCTAGACGCAGACACAGTTCCGGGAAAATTGATGGTGTAAAAACTAACCGTTGTTCAGAAAATTGGATTCAAAGTCCAGCGCCACTGACATCAACACAATTCATAATCAAGAATTTGGTTTATAGCAACGCGTCTTACCTCCCACTTGGGTTATATGCATATTTACTAATTACAATAATGTGTTAGGGGTGAGGAAGGTTGAATTTAGAGGAAGTGTACCCATGTTTGAATAGAGAGAGGGGAGTGACACCTTAAGACTATTCAACAAACAAAGCTAATTTAATTGAGGTCACCATTAGTTGGCGAGCAATAATATTATAAATATCTTACCAAACCCCAAATCCCAGATTTATGTTTTACGTTGTCATAGTCATCATCATCGGCATCTCTGGAACAAACAAAATTATATATCATGGGTTATTTTAAACACAATAATGGGACAAAAGTTTAATGGTTGATAAAAATTATGGTCCAGCCCAAAGGGTGAGGAAGTTAGCTTCTGTGTAGGTGAGTTGCTTTATGAGAGACACGCATGATATGTGACCCACTCACTTGAGAAACAGGTACGTGTTGCGTCCTCCTAGTTAACAGTGCTTTCTATCACGCTGTCTTAAATTTCAGAAAGAAACTATCATCGTCTCATGTTGACATCCCCTGTAATATCAACACTCCCTCATTTACTGTCGTTCGATGGTTTTGGCAAGGTTAGGTTAGATTCGGTTAGGTTAGATATTTAAAAAAATTCAAAATTTTATAATATCAAGTAGTGTAACTTTATAAATATACAGAAATTAAGTTACTAGCAACTATATAAGTAAGTCAACAGCCCGGGCTGCAATTCAATTGTCTCTTTGGAGGTAAGCAACTCGTGCGGCCGCAACTCAACTGCAATCGTTAGCTTTAAGGTTCGATCCAAGAGGGTGTCAAGAATTAATTTATAAATTGTGCATAGGTTTGTGCTATTCGCTCTTTCTTTCTATTTCTCTTGCACTTTCTCTCTCTTGCTCTCTCTCTCTCTATATATATATATATATATTTTTTTTTTTAAGAAAAACAACCTCGGGACACTCAACCAGGATTTTAACTAGACAAGACGAGCTTGATGTTTAGTCTGCATGTCCACTGGTAAGGGTTATAAAACTCAGTTATATAAATGAACTTAGAAATACTAAGGCAAAAGTTAAAAAAATAATAATATAGGACCAAAACAAATGAATAATATTAATGGGATGAGTGGTGAAAAGATGAGGGCCATAGTTCCTTCCATCCTTTGAGAACCTCTTCTAAGGGCAGTATTTAAAGTCTAGTTTTTGGAGTCAACAAATCTTCCAGTATATAAATAACAGGCAGGTCTGGTCGGATATTGACTAAGGGCCAGTTTCATAGTCAGACTTAGTACGCCTCAAGTGCAGCGCTATACTAAATACAGGAAGACACCTACCTTGACCAAAATGGAATGGGCCAGTTTTGAATATGAAACTGGCCCATTCCATTCAAGTTCAGGTAGGTGACGTCTTGTATTTAGTTAAGCGCCGCACTTGAGGCGTACTAAATCTGACTATGAAACTGGCCCAAAATATAAAACACTTTAGTGGTGATCCTTCAAATATGAACTTAGGAACATTTCTCCCACTAGTGAGAAGACTATGAAGAGGCCCTTGACTAAAATATATTACACCTCATGAGTGATAAATGCCATAGGGCCTATAAATGTACCGGCAGGGTTAGGTGAGCGGTTAGCACGCCTGCCTAACCGAAGCACAGCCCTACATCCAATATCATTGCTGAGAGAACTGCAGGTCTCTCTCAGTTGACTGTTGTCAAATCTCTTTCTCAGTTATGTCGGTGAAGGTGGTGTGCTGGGGTAAGAAGGAGCTACTGGCAATCTCGACTAACCAGCGTTGCGAAACTTGTCTTATGTTTGAGGGGAGATTGACCACACGAAAACGAGAAAATGACAACGCTGTCTACATGCAGTTACCTCAGAGATGGTATCCAATATAGTAGCGGACCAACTAAACAACTTACTTGATCTTTGCGCACGAAGAGTAACAAATGTCCAACAATGTGTCGGTCTTCAACAAGGGGATACGCTNGCAACTCGTGCGGCCGCAACTCAACTGCAATCGTTAGCTTTAAGGTTCGATCCAAGAGGGTGTCAAGAATTAATTTATAAATTGTGCATAGGTTTGTGCTATTCGCTCTTTCTTTCTATTTCTCTTGCACTTTCTCTCTCTTGCTCTCTCTCTCTCTATATATATATATATATATTTTTTTTTTTAAGAAAAACAACCTCGGGACACTCAACCAGGATTTTAACTAGACAAGACGAGCTTGATGTTTAGTCTGCATGTCCACTGGTAAGGGTTATAAAACTCAGTTATATAAATGAACTTAGAAATACTAAGGCAAAAGTTAAAAAAATAATAATATAGGACCAAAACAAATGAATAATATTAATGGGATGAGTGGTGAAAAGATGAGGGCCATAGTTCCTTCCATCCTTTGAGAACCTCTTCTAAGGGCAGTATTTAAAGTCTAGTTTTTGGAGTCAACAAATCTTCCAGTATATAAATAACAGGCAGGTCTGGTCGGATATTGACTAAGGGCCAGTTTCATAGTCAGACTTAGTACGCCTCAAGTGCAGCGCTATACTAAATACAGGAAGACACCTACCTTGACCAAAATGGAATGGGCCAGTTTTGAATATGAAACTGGCCCATTCCATTCAAGTTCAGGTAGGTGACGTCTTGTATTTAGTTAAGCGCCGCACTTGAGGCGTACTAAATCTGACTATGAAACTGGCCCAAAATATAAAACACTTTAGTGGTGATCCTTCAAATATGAACTTAGGAACATTTCTCCCACTAGTGAGAAGACTATGAAGAGGCCCTTGACTAAAATATATTACACCTCATGAGTGATAAATGCCATAGGGCCTATAAATGTACCGGCAGGGTTAGGTGAGCGGTTAGCACGCCTGCCTAACCGAAGCACAGCCCTACATCCAATATCATTGCTGAGAGAACTGCAGGTCTCTCTCAGTTGACTGTTGTCAAATCTCTTTCTCAGTTATGTCGGTGAAGGTGGTGTGCTGGGGTAAGAAGGAGCTACTGGCAATCTCGACTAACCAGCGTTGCGAAACTTGTCTTATGTTTGAGGGGAGATTGACCACACGAAAACGAGAAAATGACAACGCTGTCTACATGCAGTTACCTCAGAGATGGTATCCAATATAGTAGCGGACCAACTAAACAACTTACTTGATCTTTGCGCACGAAGAGTAACAAATGTCCAACAATGTGTCGGTCTTCAACAAGGGGATACGCTCTTCATTCTTAATCATCTTTCTCTTTGACAGTTGACTGGTCTGATCTACAAGGGGCACAGTTGGCTAGTCGGACAATAATGGAGGTTTTTACACAAGTGGAGAATTGTGTGTTTCGGGTTGTTTTTTTTCTGCGCTACGTTTTACTACCCATCCGTCGGACTATCCACATTTAAACCACAAATATGGACCAGGAATGACAGACAGAATTTATAGAAAAAATATCTCCATATCCGTGATACTCGACCTGGGTTCCTATCCTGATCAGAAGAGATTTACAACTTAATCCCCATGTCCACCGATGCAGGTAAGATTATTATGTAGATATAAGCTTTGATTTTTTTTTTCCAAACTTATTGAGTGAATTGTCGGCCATAAATTATACATGTCTTGCACATTTTTTTAAAACAAAACGTAAATAAACAGCTTACATCACTTTTAAAATATTCCCCTCCCCCCTTCTTTACAATTTTTTTTTTTCACTACGCATTAGTACCCCGGGTTAGCTTATATACTAATTACGTTTAGTGTTTTTGGATTAGGAAGGCTATATTTAGAGGAAGTGCCCGCATTTGTGTGGAGAGTGAGAAAAACCATTTAGGGAGGAAGGGGGGCGGAACCTCAGTACACCCAACCGAGGTTCGAACCTTGATCTCCCCGTCATCGGAAGTCTAGTCTATCGCAAGTGTGACCTCTTAGATCAGGGGCTTAGAAATGGCTCTCCACGCTGCCTTATTTAAGCGGCCCACGAAGTTTCTGGCAAAGTAATCGACTGTACAGTAGCCCCATGGCTTCTTTGGTGCTGACTGACAGCTTTGAAAAGTTACCAGACCAAATTACGTATCCCTACGCACAAACCATATGATCAGCAAACACATGTATTTAGCAGCTGTCACTTAGGTATATACCTAAATGTTGACCGTCAGAAGTCAGCTGTGAGCTTTCAGTCAGCACCAAAGAAGCCGCGGGGCTACTGTAGTAAGAATTGATGTTTTTAGCCGGGAAACTGTCAGTTTTGTCTTGCTTGGGGAAAAATCGTCCCAACTGATGTTCATTCAGTAATAACCTTAGTTGTGCTCTATTTTTTTATAACTTGTGTGTACGTGCGAATCCTATTTCCTGGCAACGAATGTGACAAACAACCGGTAGATTTGAATGAGTGCTGAATTCTATGACACGCCTGCAGTCTTGCGTTCAAGCCGAAGGTGGGCCATTTTGAGCACTTAGACTAAAATATTAAGCAGTCTTCACATTACTAGACCACAAACATTACAACAACTCGGAAACGAACCACTTCGTTTGGCCGCATGGGCTGGCGGTAGACTAAACTGCCGGTGACGGGGGAGATCAAGGCTCAAATCTCGGTCGGATGGTTTTCCACCCTCCCTCCCCGCAAATGCGGGTATATTTCATATAAATATAACCTTCATAATCCTTAAAACCCATTACCGTAATTAGTATATAAGCGTATAATCAGAACGGGTAGTAAGACACGGTGCTTAAAAAAAAAAGAGGATTATTTAAGGGCCACCGCGCACTGGGCGACCAGCCGCTGTGACCGTTTAGCGTGCGATTCCCTCGGCGCGTCTGCGACCGGACTGGTTTCCAGAGTTTGTTGTGTGGTCATTTCCTTCAAGGCGTCTGCGACTGGCGACCAGAGTGCACGTCCCGCGTCTTTATTCCATTCACGGTAGGAATTACTCTCTGAAAGGTCTTTTTTCCTACCAATATCCTACTATATAGTAGATTTATGGTAGGGAAAAAGGCCTTTCAGAAGTCAATTCCTACCGTGAATGGAATATACATTGCGTCTGCGTTCACGCTGCTTCGAGAGCACCACCGAGCAAGCGTGTGTTTTAGTAGAGTTGTATTTATAATTTAAAAACTCTGATAAATGAGAAACGATCTGTGCTGGACATACAATTACCCACAACTGGCGGCCATGAGACGCATCTATGGAAACACTGTATCCCGCGTTTGCGATCACAGACGCGAGACGCAAGACGCGCCGAGGGAATCCTACCTTAAAGAAATATAGAGTATAATTTTCTTCACGTGGTGATATCATCAGTTGTTGAATATCTGTCAAGGGTGTCCTGGAATTTAATGACAACTTTTTATCTTTATTTAAAAAGTTTCTCGTCTAATGATTCTACACTCATTACATACATATATTTGACAACTGTTGATATCGACGTGTGAAAGAAATTAAACTCTTATGGTTCTATTGGAGAAATATTTGATTTAGTTTGGCCAAAAAAATGTTTTTATATAAAAACTATAAAAATACAGTTTTTTTCGCGTTCACTACACTCTCACTTAAAAGAAAGAGCTCTAAGAAAAACCTTTTTTTTTGGGTCAACATTGATAACATTGTGCTATTTTATGATAATATTTAATCAATGTATTTTACTATATTTTATAAATTTATTGATAATATCTATCAAAAATATTGGCTGCGGTAGTTCCGTCCCATATGAATTTGAGAGTGCAGTCCAATTTTCAAAGAAAGAGCCTTATCAAACATCTATAAAAGTTACTAAGATCTGTTCTCACCTATTCATAGAGCAAGTCATTTGACCTTAAACTGTCACTCATGACAATATATATATAAATACAACCAACAATTTAGTAGATTGTCATCAAAGTTAAGCACAAAAAAAAAGTTCATATGTTCTTAAAGGCCCTTTCATAAGAAATTAGGAATGTACATGCATTTCTTTATATTTTGGTTTGTCTACTTTTTAAAAAGAAGCAACTAATTTCAGAGAAAACTAAATAAATGCGACCAAAAGGACTAGTAACTTTAAATTTGTACTTGATATTAAATTTGTGTTTGTTTCTATTAGGATCTTGAGCGAATCTTCAAACAATTCCAAAACGTCTCGGAAGAATTCTCTGACCAAGTGAACCGACGACAAGTTCTTCAGCCCCAGAGCACACCTTGACACAATTTACGACATGTACTCTAATGAAAGAGTTCAACAGAGAGTACAATTGACCCGATCACTACCGATTAAAGAAGATTATAAACCGATTAGAAGGCACAAGAAGGACGGAAAAGACTCTTTGATTGAACGTCACTCACGAGTCGAGGTCAACTCGAGCTGGACTGAAAGAGTCTTGTGTACACAAACTAAACTAGTTTGACCTCTGACCCGGCCGGTCACAGCAAGCTTTGTGTAAACATCAACGTTGTCAAATGGGGAACACAACTCTCGACCTTATCTTTTCAACCATATGTTTTTTTTTGTTTTATCACCGCGGCACACTACTCTATTAGTTTGTAAGCAATATGATAATTATTATGATGGAGTTAGCATGAGAACGGAAGCATTCAATCTTTTTTTGTTTTTTCATTTAGTTAAGGTATTTAACTGATTATATCAACACAAGACTTACAGATTAACTTAAATCTAGAACAGACACATCATCCAGTCCCAGACCGTTAATTTATCACCGTGAAAGTGAGAACTACACATTTCATCAATGATAAAAAAAAATTGGTCCGTGCCGGGATTCAAACACGGGAGCCTTATTTCAGTAGACAAACACGCTACCGACCGAGCTAGCTTATTGTGCAGGGAGGAAGCATATTTTATAGGTAATCTACCCGCATTTGCATGGAAGAAGAATGGTAAGCTATTTTGTAGATAATTACCCTCAGTAGGCCCGACCGAAATCCAAACCCAGATCTACCCATCATCTATTGCGAGAGCGACGCCTTAGACCATCCGACCACCGAAACGGATCTGTCATAATCTCGTTCCAGTAGATTTGTGGTCTGAATTGCCTTCTTAAAGAGGGGGTCGCGGCGCTCAGTCGTAAGGAACCGGCCCGGTGTATGGAGGTCGGGACGCGATCCGGGACCACCCAAGTTTCATACAAACGAGAACTAGACTGTCTTTGCCACCTTCCGGTACTGACAGATCTCTAACAATCCTGTCGTGGTTTTCCACTCCCCCTCCACTCAAATGCGGGTTCACTTCCTCTAATTCAACCTTCCCAATTGGTGACCTGGTGGTCTAGGGGTAAGGTGTCAGACTTCTATGCTGGCGGCCGGGGTTCAATCCTCGGTCCCGGCACAAATTTATCTGACTACCAAACCCTTCCTTCACCTCTAACAAGACATCTTGTGAATGTGGGGAATGCCAGGTCTCCACCGTGGTTCGGATTCCACGTTAAACTGTAGGTCCTCCATTTCATCTCACAATCACCCTACCATTACACATTAGTGTAAGTTCGTATAACCCAAACGGGTAGTAAGACGCGGTGCTAAATAATAATAATAATAATAATAATAATAATAATAATAATAATAATAATAATAATAATAATATATTTTAAATTTAGTTATCTCTGGCAAATTTGTTTGATAGAAATGCCAGATACACTTATATGGCTATAAATATATTGTTAGATAATACAAGTCTAGGAAGATTGTGTTAGATCTGAATGGTACCAAGCGTAGATATGGAAGTTCATTGGAAAACAAACAATTAAAATAACTATAAAAATATCAATTTTTCACATAAAAGTTTGAACACTAAGTTCCAAGGAACTTTGATCAATTCTGTGTGGTGCTGATTAAGATATTATTTGTTATATAGGATTCTGATCAAAAGAAACTTTTAGAAAATACAAATGTTTTTTGTGATTAACATTGAAAGAATTTTTTATTATTATTGTTCTTTTATATATATTAATATCATAATAATAATAATAATTTATCACCACGTCTTACTACCCGTTCGGGTTATACGCTTTACGTACTAATCACGTTAATGGATTAGGAGTTGGGAAGGTTGAATTAGAGGAAATGAACCCGCATTTGCGTGGAGGAAGAATGGAAAACCATTTAGGAAAAACTACCCCCAGTTCACCCGACCGAGATTCGAACCTCGATCTCCCCGTCCTCAACAGTCGAGCTCAACACGACAAGCGCGTTAGCCAACTACGCCACCGAGGCGGGTGATATTAATATCATCTGACAAAAGTGACAGCTGCAGATCACATGACTTGACGTATGAATATGTGAGAGTAGATCTAGTATGACAGCTATAATATTTACTAGATCTACTTACACATATCTGGTTCTTTGAATCCGTGGCCTAAGACGTAAATCTCGCAATACACCGTACTGGACTCCCGATGAGGGGGAGATCGCCATTCAAATCCCGGTCGGGTTTACTAACGGTGTTTTTTCCCCTAAATGGTTTTCCACTCTTCCTCCACATAAATGCGGGCGCACTTCTTCTAAATTCAACCTCCCTCATCTTTAGCACATTAGCGTAATTAGTTTATAAGTATTCATTCGTCAAGTTATGGGACACACAGTTGCCACTTTTGGTAAATATTATCAATACCTATACAAATAACAACAATAATAATGCTATAAATGTTGTCAGAAAAAAATATCATAAAAGGCTCTTTCTATGAAAACGGGACTGTGCAAACACTGAGACTAGGACAAACAAGAGAGTTGGCTTTGGCGACTTTTCGCTTGAGTATGACTATTTCTTTTAAGTGTGTTTGTTTGTTTGTATGTGCGTACATCGATCAAAAACAAGTCCCTGGATACTACAGATAACAAACTTTGCTCCCTTACACGAGTGCCCCTTACAGCATCCGAGCCGGCAACTCTTCTAACACCTGTGATGGGCAGGTTGTCTCATAGTGTATATCAGGCTGAAATAAGCCGGGTTATGTTGCCATGGTCCTTACTTACTTGGGAGGGCTTAAAATAAGCTACAGTAGCTCCGCGGCTTCTTTGGTGCTGACTGACAGCTCACACCTGACTTCTGACAGTCAACATTCAGGTATATACCTACATTTTGACTGTCAGAAGTGAAAGCTGCTAAACACATGTTTTTGCAGATCACATGGTTCAGTGTAGGGATACATAATTTGGTCTGGTAACTTTTCAAAGCTGTCAGCTGTCAGTCAGCACCAAAGAAGCCATGGGGCTAGACACATGCAAATTGCACACTTAACCTAAAGTGTCTTTGTTTATACACGCTGCAATTTCTTGTTCTCTTTTCACCTCCATCGTGTGGAAACACAGACACATTTGTTAGCTACTGACTGCGCTGCGCGGGATACTCACATACTCTTGTAGGTTTTTTTTAGCACCACGTCTTAATACCTATTTGTGTTATACGCTTATGTATGTACTAAATAATGCTAATGACTTTAGGGATTGGAGATGCTATATTCGTAGGAAATATAACCGAATTTGCGTGAAGGGAGAGTGGAAAACTATTTTGGAAAAACCATCCTCAGTACACCCGACCGAGATTCGAATCTAGATTTCCTGTCATCGGCAATATAGTCTACTGCGAGAGTAGCGTGTTAGATCATGCAGCCACCGAAGCGTTTTTTTTTCTAGCTTGTTGATTCACTCGTTGGCGAAGCACGCAGTGGAAATCGTTCGTGCGAAAATAATCAATAATAAAAAACTATTTTATAACCTATGAAGGAGGAGGAGAGTCGAATCCCGACCGGGTATTATTGAAGATGACGTCTCTTAAATAGCTTTTATACCCTCCCGCCACGCATAATTCTTCCTCCCTGTTCCATTAGTTATTATTATTATTATTATTATTATTATCATCACCGCGTCTTACTACCCGTTCGGGTTATACACACTTACGCTAATGTGTAATGGTAGGGTGATTGTGAGACGGAATGGAGGACCTACAGTTTAACGTGGGATCCGAACCACGGTGGAGGCCTGGCATTCC
>CABFOV010001484.1:51709-83423 GCA_902141375.1 Timema poppense
CCACTCTCCCTCCACGCAAATGCGGGTTCACTTCCTCTAATTCAACCTTCCCAATTCCTAATCCGTTAGCGTAATTAGTACTTAAAGCGTATAACCCAAACGGGTAGTAAGACACGGTGCTAAATAATAATAATATTGCCCAGAAAGAGCTCACAGTAAACTCAGACATTTTGAGATTGCTATGTAACAGAATACATATAAGCCACTAAAACATGTCACAATCTATTTCTATGTTCTAGAGTTAAAAACTCCCTTTTTAAAAAAAATTAGGCTTACTACAATTTCTACATTCGTAAATTTATGTAACTAACCAATATAGCCCACCTCGATATCCGCATGGTCTAACTACTACTAACTACTCTCGTGTTAGACTGGACTACTGATTACGGGGAGATCGAGGTTCAAATCTTGGTCGGGTGTACTGACGGTGGTTTTCCAAAATTGTTTTCCACTCTTCCATCCCGCAAATGTGGGTACACTTCATCTAAGGATAACCTTCCTAATCCCTAAAACATTAGCGTAATTAGTACATAATCGTATAGCCGGAACGGGTAGTAAGACGCGGTGCTAAAAAAAAGAAGTAGCCCATTTAGAATGCTTTCAAATTATACATCTATTCAGTCTACCCCACAAAAGTACCACTTAATAATTATTAGTCTACAGGCCTCACTTTGGACACCACTGGTTTATGAATTATCTTAAATGAAGCTTGAAAGTAGTTATGGTACATTCATTAAAAGTTCAAATATTATTGCTTGACTTGAAAATAGCGATAATTAATCCAGTTCACCATTCAAACACAAAATAAGTATTAATAATATTTGTTACTAATAGGATCTAACGATACTATTTTCTATCGATGAAAATAACTAAATCATCTCAATAATAATATATTAAGTTTTTCTCCCGTTTGAACTTGTCATAAATGCGCTGTAGACTGTAGTTACAACAAAGTCAATGCACCAAGTCATTTTTTTTCAGCTCAAATTTCTTCCATAAAATGCTACGTAACACTAACTGCCAATAAAATGACATTCGATTAGGCCATACGACACATACATGCTTAAAGTTGTATGTGTGCTATGTTCAATTAGGTTAAATTTACAAAACCATGTAATTAAGACAAATAAACAAAGATAACTTCTTATTTTTAGTGATAAATAGGTTACATAATTATGTAAACCAATATTCAAACACGACTCTCATGTTCTGACAATATAGACAAGGACGTCGTGGCGCATGAGTATGCGAAACCTTTCGGATGCAGTTTCTCTTTTGATTCGTATTCAAGCCACTTTAAACAAGGTAAAAACACAGGTTGCCACCAACTCTTGTGGTCGGACTTCCCTTGGGCCGCCATTTAAGATGGCGGATGAGCTAGGTCTCATTGACGTCATTGTTCCAGTAACCCCTCATCAGATTTCAATAATTCTTTTTTTACCAGGAAGATCATAAAATATTATTTAAAATTTGCTATTTTTTTATATCTCCTCTCCTTATCCTGTAAAAATTCAAGAATCATGATACTTGATAAAAAAACTATATGTTTCATACTTCAAGTGAAATTACTCATTTCGTCATTAGATCTTTTATCACTTAAAGAAACAGTTCCAATCCATTTCTAGCACGCATTATTCAGTCATTTAATAATTTTACATAGTGAGGTTATTAAAATAATCTTAATCTCGCCACCGGTTTCAGTGGGCCAAAACATTTCTCACTGGGGCATTTGCTTATTATTTGAAATAATGAAAAGAATAACGCTGTATAGTAATGAGTGAGTACATATGGATTGTTCAGTAAGGATGTATAAGAATTACATCCATACACTTTATTCAATAAAAAAGATTATTAAAATATCCATCAATCAAGTGAGAAATAAAGTGATACATTTTTACAGTCTTCGGCAAAAGAAGCACATTGTTGGGATTCAGTTCAGTTTTTTTTTGCAAGTGCAACTAAATGTCATACAATGCAATTACATGGTGGAATTAGGTCATCGGGCACTGATTTTCTGGTGAAATATCTTGGCGTAAGTTCATTCATCTGTTCTTCGTATCCAAAATCCTTTAAGATTAGTGGCTCGTCAAAAGGGCTGACAGAATTAATCCTAATGTATGCTTGGGAAAATGCTTGTAATGCATCTTGATTTAAAGCATCTGATGTGCATGGAATTTTCATTAATACTACCCGTATGGCTAGAGAACGTGAGATAGAGGTATAGCAGGCATCGTCTGCAGTTTGTCTAGGTTAATTTATTTGTGTTAAATACAATTGCAGTTTTAGTTACAATATGTAATCACCCAGAATTGCTATTGTCTGAAGAGCTCTGTGATGGAGGCATATCCACATACGAATTAGAATGGGGTGCTGTTTTCAGATGGTGAAACTCCCTTAGAGTTTGACAGGAAAGTGATGTAAGATGCCGATTGTTATTGTGCGGAGATCTACAACCTGGTTATAGTAATTGCTTTCTTGATACAAGACCATTGCCATTATATGTGTCGTATTATTGCCACTCAAAGGTTTCTTCCACAAAACCTTTGTTCTAAATAGCTCCATGCAGGACGAGAGATTGATTCTGTTTAACATTACCTGGAACTGGAACATTTTGAGATTGATTTTCCCAGATTACTTTACGCCAAAGCTCTTCATCTATACCATGTAAGGCAGTATAATATAAAATGCAGTGACCTGATTTGAACAATATTGTAATGATGCTTTGATCGAGTAAGATGATGAACAGACTATGCCAAGACTGCATGCTTGGGATTACTCAAGCCTCTAACAGAAAAAAAAAGTCAAGATAAATGTATTTAATACGACATAACTTGTTATCACTTAGTGTTTTCTCATTGGCAAACAAATAGTTCATGAAGAAGGCCCACAATTATGGAAGCTCAAAGTTGTTTAATTGATTTTCTACCACAATTTTGTCTTTGACACAACCTTCAGATCGTAATTTGTGTTGTGATATTAATGCTCTTAGTTAAATTGTAGTGTATTTTAAGTTATTGTGGAAATTATTTACTTATATAACTCTTTCAGACATTTGTCCCACAAGAATGCTACTAATCAAAACAACAGGTGATTTAGATCCTTACGATCTTTTCACCAAAAACATCAATTAGAAGATCTCTTGTAGTTCTGTTTTCAATTCAAATGACCTCTACTCCAGAAATGTCAACAATCGATTGGTCAAATAAGTTAGTTCAAATGCCTTATTTTTGAATTAACTCCCTATTTGTGTTAATAACTGATTGATTGATTCTTGTAGAAGTTCACGAGCAATTGTTTGCTAGAGCCGTCCACTCTTGTTTCCTGAATTCCTCCTAATGTAACTGTAGTTTCCAAGGCATGGCTTATGGTGTCTTATTTCGTTGTGTGAGAAAATAGTATGTTTCACAAGTATATATTTTTGTAAATACGCCATCAACTTTAGTTCGAGCTACTTGTAACAATTTCTCGGCTTCTGGCCGCTCAGATAAAATAAATAATTTATCATCTGGTTCATAGTTTGTTTGTTTTTTTGCAAATAATACAATGTATTTTTTTCTCCATACCTTGAACATTTGTCCGACCAGAATAGCAACGAGACTTGAGAGAAAATGCCCATTGTCTTCGTCATATTGTTCAGCACTGTCTAACTGTTTTTGTAATGTGATTATTCTTCCTAGAATTTTTTTCTTCGTTAACATGTAACTTGCGAGACCCAATATGTGCCACGGTAATGGTTGGTTTTGCTGATTCGGGTGAAACATTTCAAAAAAATTGTTTCGAAACACCTTAACGCCGTTTTGATGCATGCTGGATGATTAAATGTGTTTCTGTTAAGGCTTAAGTATTAAGTTTCCACCTCATTACAAAATATATACAAATGTTAAAGTTACCTGAATGTTTCCTTTTCACTGGCACCAGTGGAATATACATATTAAATATTAATAGTAGGCCTACCGTAGGCACACACAGCAAGATAATAAATTACACATTTGGACATAACATTACTTGACGTAAACGCTAAATGCACTCATGGAGAGGCCCCCACAACTCAGTCATGGAATGGGGTGGGGTTTCACTTCTGTCACAATAACTTGAAATAATAACATTATTTTTGTTTACTTAGCTCAGCTTAATTCGTTATTATTACTAGCGCAACTTGAACAAATATTCGCGCAAAGCGAGTAATTCCAATTGAAGTATTTCTTCTTCTTTTTTTTAAACCTAAAATTAAAGATTTCTGCATTTTTACACGAAAACGATAAGAGATATTCAAAAATGTATGATAACGAATTTTAAATAATATTTTATGATCTTCCTGGTAAAAAATTATTGAAATCGGATGAGGGGTTACTGGAACAATGACGTCAATGAGATCTAGCTCATCCGCCATCTTTAATGGCGGCCCAAGGGAAGTCCGACCACAAGAGTTGGTGGCAACCTGTGTTTTTACATTGTTTAACGGTGGCTTGAATACGAATCAAAAGAGTAACTGCGTCCGAAAGGTTTTCCGTACTCATGCGCCGCTACGGCCTGCTCTAATAGTATTATTTCAAAATAATGACCAAGGCCAGAAAAATGTTTTGTAAAATTGCGATCCAATGGCTACCATTTTTCAAAATAACCGTGCTATACTTTTTTTTTACCACCTAGAATACATTTAATCATGTTATTAGGGTAGAAATCAATTTCGAACCAATATAAACGGATTTATATAATTTGTCGTAGTAAACACACGGACTCAGTGGCGGAGCTACGGATTCACACCCCCCGGGTTTGAAGGGGGAGGGGGGCAGAAGGTTTGGAAAGGGATTTAGGGGTGCAATGTTAGGAGGGATTGTAGGGGCGCTAGTTTTTATAAGAAACAAGAAAAAGATTAAATGGACAATTTAATTTAATCACATTGAAGATGGCATACGTAGCACTTTCATACGGAATAGAGCCTAAGTTTCAAAATAATATAATCCGTTGTGCAAAAAAAACAACAACACCACTTTGACGAACTTAGTAAAGACAAAAGAATCAAAGATAGTAAAAATAAGTTCTAGATAGAGGTTAATTTTAAATAGTTGGGCATTCTAATCTCCCGAATAAGAGAACGTTTTGATTCCATCAGACAAGTAATAATCAAATTTAAAGTTTTGAGTCAGAAAATTCTAGACAGAGCTAGTGACGATAAGCTTTACCTGTTAGAAAAATATTTAAGTGACCAATTGTCTATAGTTGGGATACGATGGATTCTTTCCCTCAACAAATGGTTAGCTTCCGTTCAGTAATGAGAAAGGAAATTAAAACCGTCGAAACCATCAGATAACAGACTAAAGCCATTATTTGTCAAAAATTCAACTTTGTCTTCCAGCTTTCCCCGAGTCTTGAACAGCTATAGTCGGGGAAACAGATCTGATCATCGATTCATTCTCTGCATCAGACATTTCCGAAGAAATGAATTTTAATTAATTTATTTTTTTATAAAAGACTGTATTTTCTAAATAATCTTTTTAGTTTTTTTAAGACTATGCTATAGGCTACTATTTTATTGAAGTTATGTAAATATTTTGCATAATTATATTGTATTGTAAATTTTAATTTAACTTATTCCAGACGTATAATCCAATCCAGTCCCTTTTAATTCTTTTCTTCCGACTGTTGCCTAATAAGTAGACCTACACTAGATTAGAAACTATCCGGCCTAAAGTGGCGGCATTTCGTGCCGGATAACGGAATATCCGGTGAATACGGATTCCGAGTGTAAATAATTTTCAGTTTAGGTATGCCTACTTAAAAAAAACTTTCACAGAACATTTAATTTTGTTTTTATAGAATATACCAATTTTCTGATTGTGATGTAAAATAGGAATATATTATTATTATTATTATTATTATTATTATTATTAGCACCGCGTCTTACTACCCGTTCGGGTTATACGCACTTACGCTAATGTGTAATGGTAGGGTGATTGTGAGATGAAATGGAGGACCTACAGTTTAACGTGGAATCCGAACCACGGTGGAGGCCTGGCATTCCCCACATTCACAAGATGTCTTGTCAGAGGTGAAGGAAGGGTTTGGTAATCAGATAAATCTTTGCCGGGAATAGGAATATAAAAATTTGTAAAGGGGACAGTAAAAATTAAACTAGAAGTAAATTTTTTAAATCTTTACAATACAGTACTTTGTTTTGGAAATGGAACATCGACTACAAAACAAGAACAACAAGTGTAAACACGGCGTCAAATGGGTTACATTATAAATTCAGTAAATGTTTTATATTCGATATGTACTGGTTTGTTTATTTTAAAACTCATTTGTTGACACTGAGAACCACGCCGGATAATACGAAGGGCTGGATAATCGCGATTCTAGTGTATTAGAAAAAAACACACATTAATTACGTATTAAAACAATAATTTTTCTATAAATAAGTAAAATTTAAAACGTGGAAGTTTCTAAACCACGATTTATAAAGCACATTATAACATACAGGCTAAGGGGGAGCGGAGAGGTAAAGGAAGAACATTTCTGATCACATGGGGAGTAGGGGGGGGGGGGACCAAACCAAGTTCCGCCATCCCCAAAATACACTTTAAATTAAACATATATAACTTCCCTCATATTAGGCGCCCGATTAGTCAAATAAAGCTTTATGCTGAACTAATCAATGCTTCTCGTCTAAAATATTTACCGCTAGACAAACAAATGCCTCTTTACTTAAATTTTAATGTGATTCAAATATTATTTGCTTCGCCTCATCCTTTGAGTCATAGCAAAATAAATAAATAAATATAAACATCTATTTAAATCCTATACATTTTGATAATTCAAAATGGCGAGATAACGCGAAACGCATGTCTAGTTTTTGTTTTTGTTATCGTTGTCATGGTAACCTGTAACTATTGAAAATTAAACCAAAGTTGCGTGAGTACGGATATTTTGAAGGAGTAGTTTGTAAGCTTTTACTGAGCAAGAGTGAACGTGGGTTTCAAAAACCTTCCACGACGGTTTTGAAAATTCGACCCAGTTCTCAAGAAGCTTAATACCGCTCACAAGAATAATGTACTGGGGTTACAGTCCGGCGTTAGACCTTCAGACGGAATGGGAGCAACGTGGTCTCTCTGGAAGTACAGACGAGCTAAGAATATTGATCGTCGGCGCGAGCGATGGACGACACATCCTAAAAACATTGGCCCAGAGCCACGGCCACGCGAAGAGGAAACTCATCTTCCACGTTATGGAGGGCAGCTTGGAGTTAATGGCCCGTCAGATGATGCTCCTGACGGTGGCTTTGGAACCTTCCCAGGTCCTGGGACTCCACGAGAAGACTCGCCTCTTCCTGGACATCTACGGTAACATCCTAGTGAGACCCAACTCCGCGAGGTACGTGGCCGATAAGGCGACCCAGCTCATCCACATGGTGACAGACCCAGACTACCGACAGGCGAGGATGCCGCTCTTGAACCTGGACCGCCTCAAGTACAAGGAGCGGGACTACCTGGAGGACATCTTCAAGTTCTGGCAGAAAGACGGTAACAACATCTTACCACCCCAGGGCGCACTGGGACAGCAGGCTCCGCCGGCATTTGGGGACGCGGTACGACGCCAAGGAGGGCATCTTCGACTGGGACTACCACATGAGACTGCGGCCCCTCGGTGGGGAAAGGATCAACTCCCGGGAGTACAAGCATTGGAGGGGGACAGGCGTCGCCTTCACGTGGCCGGAAACTGAGTGCTCTAAGCCCAACTGCACCCTGGCGTCGGGGGTGGTACTGATCGGCGACCGTCTGTGCCACCACGGTTACCTGGGTGACATAGTCAGTGGTCCCCACGTCAACTACGGCATCGAGTGCGAGGACGAGGACATGTTACGGAAGACCAACGGCGTCTACAACAAGAGGTCCACGGATATCGCCGAGAGGAACCTCATGAGGCTGTTCTCCGAGCTGCAGACGAGACAGCCTTATGTGCACAAGCCTACCCTGAGGGAGAATGACCATCCGGGGGTGGTAATCACGGAGATGGTCGACCATCAGGAGGTCTCGAGCGATCAAGAAGATCCGCGCCATAGTTCCGGAGACAAAGAGACCTACTCGGCGATACCCGTCGAATCGGCGGAGGTTATATTCCACCCCTCGTCCGCCGTGGTCGATTACCCCGTGAGGGGTAAGTTGAAGGGGTACTTTGACGTGATGTTCCTGTCACAATCCATGTCAGACCACTTCAACGAGCGTACGATGGGCCTGGCGAGGGACGGGGCTCTGGTACTGGTCGAGTCGAGGTTGTTCGTCGTCGGAACGAGGGAGAAGGATTTGTCAGAGTTCGGGGAGACTATCGGAGCGGCGGCGCGGGTCTGTTCATGTGAGCCCTCCACAGAGTTTGACCCCAAGAAACATCCAGTGGCGAGGTTCGTCGTGCACAGGACACGGAGCACATAGCAAGCGTGGTTCAAACATAGGGGCAGTTTAGAGCATTGCCTCCCAGAACGTGAAATATTTAAGGGAGCGCATGACGAGACACTGTTATGGCTTTGCTTACGCTACTACATTTTTTTAGTCAAGTACTGTAAGGAGTACGCCGGTTAGCCCATGGCCCCAAAAGAGGTATATCTGTTGAAAGACCCACATCAGCGGTCTCATGCTCTTGTACCCTTTTAAAAAATATGTCCGGCAAAGTTTGCTTCAAGGTACTATGCCATAAAACAAACGCTAAAGAGTTTGCAAGGAAATAAAATATATGATAAAAGTTTGTTGTTTTGGTTTTGATGAACCAGTAAAAAGCCCTATTTACAACCCCTTAGAAACTCTATTTACATCTACACTATTCGTATCCTTAATGCCAAACAATTTAGTTCGGAGAATTTGTCCCGATAAACTCTTTGAAAGAAAATTGTCTACATCAAGGAGCAAGTGTCAAGCATGACATAATTATATTTAGAGCAAGATCTGAACTATCAAGCTTATATAACTAGCAACAGATATTTTTGCTGCCATTGGTGCTTTTATTTGTTGCGCGTGCACACATTTACTTATCTTTGATTGGCAGTCCTTAGAAAGTTAAAGTTCACTAATTTCTATGGATATGGATACCAGGATTTGGGTCTGGACTCTCTAGACATAGCAATCTGATATTGTGGCATTGATTTATTACAGACCACGACTTTTAAGTCCACAGAGTCTGCAGATGAGGTTTAATTCAGCAAATTTCTGAATTTTATAACAAAATTATCACTAAAAATAGTAGTGCTGTGAATTAATATACGAGTAGAAAAACTAGAAATAATTTCCAGGTTTGTTGTAATATGCAGAATATCTTTGTGAAAATTATGTTGCATTCAAGAGTTTTATTGATAGCACAGAGTTAAGGTGGGAGTGTAGGGAACACAAGTTAAGGGCAGTATTTCTTACAGTTTTTAGAGCAACACTTTTTTTTTAACCAAAATAAATAGAATCTTGATTCAGTGGAAACACAAGAATTAAATTTTCTTCAAATGGTGACCTCAAAAGTTGTTGAATCTACCATGAGCATAACAGCATTAGACGAGAAACTTTTTTAAATGAAGAGATAAAGTTGTCATTAAATTCTGGGACACCCTTGACAGATTCAACAACTGGTTATATCACCACGTGAAGAAAAACTCTTTATGTATCTACTGGATCAATAATATTTTTTTTTGCTAAAATAATTGTTAGCTACGAAAACTGTGAGAACAGTTAACTTTTCTCACAGCCTCTTCTGTCCCACCTTAAATATCAAAATGAGATATATATATATTTTTTAAAAAGGTAAGGAAATATGTGAGAAAATAACACAAAACAGATTTTAAATGACTTGTCTGAATATGGTATATAACTTTATTGTCTTATTCACATGGATTTATATAATTGTTTAATACCTATACAATAAACATTTGTTTTTAATATATCAATTTATAGAACCAGTGGCATACCCAGGAGTCGCCTGGGCCTCTTTATAAAATCTGATAAAATACACAAAACAAAAAAGAATAAAATAATCGAGGTGACTTAAATATGTTACAAAGATTTCATAAGTTTGATTGTGGTCAGGTTTAATCCAAGATAGATTTGAAATGCTTTTTTCATTTATAAACAAAACTACCCCTCACCACCGTTAAATAAAACAGCCCCTGGGCGTGCTACTGATACTTACAATATATCTAAATTAATTACGTTGATGTAGCATCAACTGATTTCTCACTATAGCAAATATTTAACACATTCCCCACCCCAAACAAGTACATAGTACATACACAAAAATCCACATAACAAATTAATACAATATTTTTATTCATACACTAACAATTATTTCCTAAAACAACAAAATAATGAAATAGTTGAGTAAATATTAACTCAATGAGCATAGGTGTCGCTAGCTGTTATTTAATCAAAGAGGAAGGAACAAACCCATTTTAACTTTGAATAAAAATATATATATATAAAAATTGTACCAATTGAATAATATGAATTATATAATTGAAGTAATAATTTTATAAGTCATATAAAAAAATTACATTAATCATGGCAGTAAATATGAATTTTAAATTATATGAAAAAAAAAAAAGTTTGTTTCTTTATTGTACTAAGTGTGTCCCAGTTGTGACCGCCCCTTCCCGTCTAACGACACCCGTGTCAACGAATATAAAAAGTACAGAAATTATGTGGAATTCATCAAAATAACCAGTTTTCATTTATTGGACCAATGTAAAGAAACACGGCCATTCTTGACAGAACTTGGTGGTATAAGTATCACATACCACTTTCAAAAGTCTTCGAGGATTATCACAATACAGAAAAAAAAAGAAGAGCCAGGTAGTATCCCCGATTCTCTTTATACAGTTCAATAAAGAATAGAAACACCAGTTTTTTTAATTGTTAATACAAACATAATTGTTATATCATTTGATAAGATTAATGTATATATTAAATTTAAGTATGATATTTAAAAAAATGTGAGATTCGGTAAACACAATAAAATAATTTACAATAATTATCATTAAATTAATGGTCGGCTGAATAATTGTAAAGTGTAAAAGTAGGTTCACTTAGTGTAAATACTCACCAGAAGCAAATAAATTACATCGCGAGACAAAATATAATTTGGGAGTGATTTGAACTATTTAACAAAAAGGGGTGAGTACTAGAGATTTATATTTGGGTACACTTTCTTGCAATTTTGATTGCTATTGGCGGTAAATTATCTAATGAAGCGGAACACGATGAGAGTGAATTTCTAGGTAAGGCATCATAATTTGCCTGGGAGTGATTGGGGTCCCAGTGTGGGAAAAACAACAACTTACAGACCCCCCCCCTCCCCATACTTTCAAAATCCTTCTCATCAGTCCTGTTAGGTACCTGGTACCTGTATCGACTTCAAATATGTCGATAGCTTGGTTTGACTTTACATAGGATAGCTAGGAACAGAACAGCCAAAACCCGCTTCAGTGACCGAACGGTCTAAGGTGTGACTCTCATGTTACGACTGAAAGATGGAGGTTTGAAGCCTGGTTGGATCCAGGGGGTGGTTTCCCAATCATCTTCCATGTAAATGCAGGTAGATTACCTCTAAAGGGTTTCCTTCCTCATCCCTTGCCCATTATATTAATTACTATCATATATGCGTCTAACCTAAACAGGTAGTAAGACGCAATGATTAGAACAAAGGCCGAAAGAAAATAATGAAAATTTTAATAAATTCATTTATAGAAAAATGAAAAACAACACATACACAAGTTAGCTACAACCAGTGAAATGTTTGATGTTCAAACATCTGAGTCCTGTACCCCAGCACACCCCTGTTAAGAACCCTCGTTCTAGAGTATGGTCATGAGAACCAATTCTCGCCACTCCCTCTTGGATAAAAAGTGTGCACCTCGTTGAGAATCAATTATAAGCCCCTCAGGTCTGAACTTGGAGCAATAGCAGACATTCAACTAAACCTTTTCTTTTTTTTAGCACCGCGTCTAACTTCCCATTTGGGTTACACGCCCATGTGCCAATACCATCAATAATGAAGATATTAAACATGAACCTGCATCTTTTGGAATTGTTTTGACCAAAAAAAAAAGCTTAAAATTTCTGTGTTTCGGGGATCAATATTGGTAAAGTTATAGTACCACATGATATATTAAAAAAAACTTTGGAAGTGAATATGGTTCATTTCTCATAAGAGTGTCTTTTCCCCCCCATTCAACATTGATATTTTACTATTTTTGTTAGTGTTATTTTTAGAGATGGGTCGAATCCTATATTTCTCGAATACAACTATTATTTTCTTTCAAATCCAAATTCGAATCTTTAAAAATGTACAATTTTAGTGAAAATATTTAAAATTGAATTAAAAAAACAACTTGTTTTAAGTCTCGGTGCCACTGATAAATCATATTTTGTTTACACACAAACAGAGATTACTCTATTTTTAGTAAATAGCCCGCCTTGGTGGCAAAGTTGGCTAACGTGTTTGCTTCGTGTTGTGCTAGACTGCTAAGGACAGTGATATCGAGGTTCGAATCTTGCTCGGGTGAACTGGGGTGGTTTTTCCTAAATGGTTTTTCCACCACTATCCCTCCACACAAATGTGGGTTCATTTCCTCTATATTTAACCTTCCCAATTCCTAACCCATTAGCATAATTAGTACTTAAGCGTATAACCCGACCAGGTAGTAAGACGTGGTGCTAACCATTTATTTTTAGTATATTAATTGTATGAATACACTTTTGTGATTTTTGTTACTCTCCCAACTACACAACTATTAATTAATTTTACCATTACCATTATTGGTTAAAATTGTTATTTTAAATCAAGGTCTTCATAATTGTATTCGAGACACTTTTTGAAAATTTTACGAATCTCAAATCTCTCAGCTACCATGGGATTTGAGTGCCCTGCCTCGTCTTTTAAGTTATTTTATTGGTATTGATAATATCTATCAAAAGTGACAGCTACAGATCACATGCCTTGCTTGACGTATGAATTCGAGAAAATGGATCTAGTAGCTATTCTAGCTGTCAGATAAGGACCGTCTTACGAAAGTTGGACTATGATTGAATTAACACAGATTAAAATATAACCAACATAATGTATTTAGAGGGGTGGGAGAAGAAATGAGAAAAAAAAGAGATTAAATTTTGAACAATAAATAGAATAATCAAAGACTCAACTAATAATAATATAATATAAACCTAATAGGTAACAGTATTAATTAATAAAATTCTTACAACACCCCACTATCATTATCATGCGACTAACTAATGAAGCCAATTGATTCAGTAAATTGTACAATGAGGCTCAATAGCTTAGTTGCAATCCAAGTGTGGAAATTGAGAGAAATAAAAAAAGTAAACTAATGAGTAAAAAGAGCAATGAAAGTCCACCAGCGCGTGTTGAATCATTAAGTTTACTTTTTTTACTCATTTTCCAAGACAGTTGCAAACAACATTTTTTTCGATTACCAAATTTATCTCAATTTCCTCGTTTTAAAATATTATTTCAGTGCTTAATCACCTAAACCAGGGGTTTCCAACTGGTGTCCTGCAATGCCTTTTTTTTTTGTGGTTCACAAAACCTCTTGGGGAAAAAAAATATTTACTGTAGTTGAATTGATGTTTTTATCTGAGAAATGGAACGTTTTGATTGTGAGAAGAAAATACACGAAAGCTACAACAGTAATAAACCTAATTGTGCTTTATTTTTATAATACCCGCCTCGGTGGCGTAGTTGGCTAACGCGCCAGTCGTGTTGATTGAGCTCGAATGCTGAGGACGGGGAGATCGAGGTTCGAATCTCGGTCAGGTGAACTGGGGTGGTTTTTCCTAAATGGTTTTCCACTCTCCCTCCACGAAAATGCGGGTTCACTTCCTCTAATTCAACCTTCCCAATCCATTAGCGTAATTAGTACTTAAAGCGTATAACCCGAACGGGTAGTAAGACGCGCTGCTAAATATTATTATTATTTATTTTTATAATAACTTGTGTATCTGCGCGAGTCTTATTTTCTTCCACCCTTAACAGACTACACTGGATATCATAGCTGAGGAAACTGCATGGTTACTATTGAGAAACAGCGTTGTCGTTTTCTCGTATTAAATCTCCCTTCAAATATAAACCAAGCTTTGCAACAGTGGTTAGTCAAGGTACCTTCTTTTTACCCCAGCACACCACCTTCTAACAAAACTAAGAGGGAGGAGATTTGGCAACAGTTAACAGAGAGAGAGAACAAAGATAGAGCTTTTCTTCATAAGACCTTCAGTTCCCTCAGCAATGATATTGGGTGTAGACTCGTGGATTAAATTGTGGCCCTCAGAAACTTCTAAGTTGGAAACCCCTGACATGAACAAATATATAAGTGCCTTGATAGTTTTGATTACATTAAACACCTCTGAGAACAATATATATACTTACCTATAGTAATATATGTACAAAATCATCATATATTTTTTAAAAAGTATATTTTCATAGGTTCAAACAAAACACTATTTAAATAGACTAGATGTATTCTTACAAAATTTATTTAAAACATTTTATTTAATATTCAAGTATCAAACTCGTCTAGCAATAGTAGAGTAAATCAATCTTTACAAACTCCCTCAGAAAAAATCTCTTTTGATCTCTTACAACACCTGGAAAAAAATATTTACAGTCAAATATTTGTAAAGTGGAGAGTATTTTTAATTTTATGTTCATAAAAATTCACAAAGTTGTCAAAAGATAAGAGTAACGTGAAAAATCTTATATTTTCAATGCGAAACGATTTACATGGATAACACATTTTTCGAGGATTGAATTTGAATTCTAACAAAAATGTTAACCTGTAGCCTTAAAATAACACATTATTAATTTTAACATTTAATAGGTTTAATCAAATTTTTTCAAATTATATATATACTACTTTAAGTGTACCTTTCAGAAAGATATTTTAATGTTTAACAATGTGGTAAGCGTATAACCTGAACGGGTAGTAAGACACGGTGCTAAAAATAAAATTAGGTGTGGCCCAGTGTCTAAATAATTTTATAATAAAATAAATTAATAAAAATAAACTAATAAGTGTAAATTTAATGAAGAAAGCCCACGTAGAGATGAATCCAATGCACAAAGGTGAAATCCTATTTCTTTCTTCTGTCCTCTATAGTAGAAGTAGTCACCAACACATTTAAACACAAATTGGGTAATATTTTGACATTGTTGCCTTTATCAAACACAAAGAGAAACAACAATATACTTTACACAAACACTGGGTTACTTCATTTTGAATTCCAAATGGAGTAGCTCAGTGTTTGTGTAAATTGTATTCCCTCTTCTATAATTTTAATAAAGCCAACAATGCTGAAATATTACTTGATTTGTGTTTAAATGTGTGTGTGACTACTTCTACTATAGAAAACAGAAGAAAGGAAGAAGATTTCACCTTTGTGCATTGGACTCTTCCCCCATTTTTCCTCTTTCCCTAGGTGGGCTTTCTTCAATAAATTTGTATTCATTAGTTTATTTTAACTTTCTTTATTTTTATTAATTTCATTATAAAATTATTTAACCATTGGGCCACTTCATTGTTAAACATAAAGACAAAAGAGAGAATGTAAAATTTTAATTTTCATAACAAACAAACAATATCACATCTATGCCTGTGAGAAACTTCAAAATTTTGGATTCATATCTGAATCTTGATTCGATTTGTAATCGATTCTAAATTCTAAACCTTAATATGTGAATAATTCAAAATTTCAGATATAAATAGATCCCAGACTTAGATTTGATGGCATTTAATTCCAAACTCAAATCTGAAACTTTTGAATAGTTTAGCTTTTTAAATATGATGATTTGGATCCATTTTGACTTTAAAAAAACAACAAATAAAACCCACTTGTGAATTTTGTAGTCAGTGCCGACCACTCCATGTAATTTAGAAAATAATAAATTATGTGTTACTGTAAAAGTGTTTTTTATTGGAGAAAGAGTTCCATGACATACTATAGACAATTGAACATCTATAACAAACAAATTCATTCAAGTCCTCTTGAGGTCTCAAAAAATTTGAAGAAACTAGGAAATTGTAAAGGCATAATTTTCAATCTAATCCTTTTTCAATTTAGAATATAATTTTAATCTTAGCATGCATAATATAAATTACGATCTGAATAACATGTTTTATAATTATAGTGAATTGAATATAAGATTCTTTTT
This sequence comes from Timema poppense, assembly GCA_902141375.1. Classification (NCBI taxonomy): domain Eukaryota; kingdom Metazoa; phylum Arthropoda; class Insecta; order Phasmatodea; family Timematidae; genus Timema; species Timema poppense. The sequence continues at coordinate 67,898 of CABFOV010001484.1, forward strand.
AGTCAATTACAATCTAAATTAAAGAGCATTTAAAGAGCATTTTAAAACTTGATTCATTAAAATATAATGTATATATTATTTAAATGACAGACATAAAAGTGTATGATAGAATTTGTTTACAATAACTCAATAATGAATCAAATCGGTTCATATGGATTTAAAAGAAATCAATAGCTTTAACCTTCAGATTTTAATTTCGAATTACATCCCATCAAATCCAATTCAAATATTTTAAATTTGAGACTTTGAATGTAATCTATATTATCTGAGCTAGCTTCAGATTTAAAATTTTAAAGATCCCCACAAGCTTATTTCATTTTAATATAGTTATAAACTCTGTTTTAATAAACCTAAGCATCTTAAATTAGTAGCTGTATATAGGGTATAAAAGTTTAGGAAACTCCCCAATCACATTACTAATAGATGCAGCGGTAGGTTAAGTTGTACCACACACATGGTTCGTGTACAGAATTTGGAATTATCAAGCATCACAGGACAATCTGTGAAGTATGAAAGAGTCCGGATTATATTACCAGACTAAGACTTAATGCCCATTTCAAATTTATTAGCTTTTAAGGGTAAGTTTCCATTGTGTGCATATAATAATTATTTTTAATCAAAGTTATTACCGAATGTTCTCCTACAACACTGTAGTTGCATTCCAGAAATACAATGTGTTATATAAAACATTAGTTAAATTGTAAAATATAGGTTAGGGGGATAGTAGCTAGAACTACGGAAAATCACTTTCTGTTCGTATTTTGACACATTTTACAGTTCATTTTGGTTATATATCATATACGTAAGGTTGTTTATAGAAAAAAATGTAATACAGTTCAATAATAAGCATTAATATATAAAAATAATACCTTTATTAATTAAAGTATAATAAACTTTTAGAAAGAAAAACAAATGTGTAATTGCAATCTAGCTGAAAATAGACAAAGGCAGACTAGAGCAGACATTATTTTAGCACTTATAGCAGAGAAACAAAGCACTAGTATGAGATATTAAGAGGACAACATATGTGCATGTGCTCTACTCAGCAACAATGGTGGAGAAACAAGGTACTAGCATACAAGCTCTACTCGGCAACAATGGTGGAGAAACAAGGTACTAGCATACAAGCTCTACTCAGCAACAATGGTGGGGAAACAAGGTACTAGCACACAAGCTCTACTCGGCAACAATGGTGGGGAAACAAGGTACTAGCACACAAGCTCTACTCAGCAACAATGGTGGGGAAACAAGGTACTAGCACACAAGCTCTACTCAGCAACAATGGTGGAGAAACAAGGTACTAGCATACAAGCTCTACTCAGCAACAATGGTGGAGAAACAAGGTACTAGCATACAAGCTATACTCGGCAACAATGGTGGAGAAACAAGGTACTAGCATACAAGCTCTACTCTGCAACAATGGTGGGGAAACAAGGTACTAGCATACAAGCTCTACTCTGCAACAATGGTGGGGAAACAAGGTACTAGCATACAAGCTCTACTCGGCAACAATGGTGGAGAAACAAGGTACTAGCATACAAGCTCTACTCGGCAACAATGGTGGAGAAACAAGGTACTAGCATACAGGTATACTCAGCAACAATGGTGGAGAAACAAGGTACTAGCATACAAGCTCTACTCAGCAACAATGGCGGGAGAGCAAAGCAGATGCTATGAAGCAAAGGGGTCCATTATAAAAAATTGCATAATAGCCTTCTCAGAACCGAAATATAAAAAAAAAAGATCCCTATTTCAATTTTAAGCAAATTGTGTGGTAAAAAACAAAGCTATAGGAGAACTCCCTATAAATAGCTATGAATTTTTTTCAAACAACTCATCATTTAAAAAATTCTATGCCAAAAGATAAGAAACTTCACCCTAAAAGGAAATAAAAACATAATATCTGTGCACATACTCAAAGAGTTGAAAGATGAAGTCAAAATATTTGAAGACCAAAATGCCATTCGAGTTGGGAGCTTAAACACAACAGTTAAAAAAACAAACATTTACCGCCATATCACTCAACAATGCCAACCTCGGCAAAACATCGAAGCGGTTTTTCACAGCTCAAATTAACAAAGTGAAAAATATTATTTTTTTTACAACTATTTACAGGAGATTTGTTATATTATAAATATGGACTAGTGTTACAAAGATTTAAGTACAGTATTGTCTTAGTACTCTTATGAAATAAGTGTTTGAATAGGACAGCACAACCTACAAACTAACATAGCGCCAATGATTATATTATCTATCATATGGCATCAATAACAGCTGTTTAAACCATCACAATCATCGAGCTATACAAAAACAAATAGTATTATGGCAATTTCTCAACAATGCTTCAAACAAGAGTCCTCATATTGGTTTATAAAGAACCATTAATGCAACTTACAATAAACACAAAGATAGAAAATGTTTTAGAAAATTGATTACATTTTTCTAATTTACTTTCATATCTCACATGGAACTTTATTATAGTAAAATTATATAAATTAAATAAGAAAGCTGATAAGGAAAAAAAAAGATGATTAATTACCAACAACAAAGAAACAGTTAAAAGTCCCACAATGCTACATTTTTTTAAAATCTCAACTCCAAATCGAGGATTAAATAGACCTATTCTTATGTCAAATTTGAATTAAAAATGAATGTCAAAGAATATTTTGCTTTACTAATACATTTTCAAGCAAATTATTAGGAGTGTATAGACCGAATGGGTAGTAAGACGCAGTTCTAAGTATTATTAGGTGCGTGCGAAGTCCACTTTTTTTCAATACAAAGCAAAACTAGAATAATATATATGAATATTCTCAAAGCCAAATCAAGGTTTGAATATGTTTTGTTAGTTGTTTTAATGCTCAAAACATTATTAAATTTTGGTTATTTATATAACATTCTGAGCTAAAGTTATTTAAAAAATGTTTTAATGTACAATTATTTGTAATATTTAGTTTTATTTTGAAAAATCAAGCCGTTAACACAACTTTCAACAGATTTTTTCCATATGAATATTATCTTGTACTGTACATGACAGCTCAGAATGTCAATAAGTGACGCAAGTTGTCAAAGTAATAATTTTTTTGAGTGAAGTCGAAGATGATATTTTTTTCGAACCTTCGCACAACCCATTCAATTTATATAAAAGCCTAAATTAACTGTGGAGTTCAGAATTTATCGTATGATAAAATAACAAAGTTTGCTTTAAGAATTCTATTTTTCCCTTCTCACATTTGAGGATAAAAAAAAAGAAGTTAAAATTGCTAAAAAACAATGTGATGAGAAATTCCTCAGAAAATTATTTCATTAACTAAGATGGTCAATATAATAAAGTTCAGTAACTTAAAAATCTTACATGGTTTTGAGTTTCTCTCTAAGGTAAAAATTACTGAACAAAAAAGTGTTCACTTATTTTAATAATGACATATTGATTGTATTACCTGTATATATTAAAATTAATTCGATATCATAATTCTATACAACTATACATCTTTTTACCGTTCTTGATATTAAAACTTGGTAAAAGAGCTGACCAGTCTTCTCATTTTGTTTTACTGAATTAAAAGAAAAAAAAAAAATCACTTCTACCACACTTTCTTAATACAAAACTTTTCAAAAGTTTTATACATATTATTTTTCTTTAGCGCAACAATGTTCCGGTCCAATTCTAGCCCTCGACCTAATATTTCGACACTAACTTACGATTACATGTTTCAAACATCATTATTTTCCATTTGAAAACAAACCTTTTCAAGACAAGCTTATCAAAAAAACAAATGTTTAGTCAAAGTTATTTCAGTAATTGACTTTCATCAATATCATAGTATTACACTTAAGAAACACTGCAAATCTGTACAAAGTGCAACAAAACTACGATATATATCTTAAACAATATACTTACAGCTAAAAATGTACATAGTAATTAAGATTGTACGTATATTTTTTAAATATATTTATATACACATGTAATTATAAATGTACACATTTAGTTTATTTATAAAGCTCTTTTATATTGATTATTTGATAGTTTCACATGCCTTGTTATATTTGTCTACATTAATACACACTTAACAAAAACAATAACAAAAAAAACACACATAAATTAATTAATAAAATAATTCTAATACAAATGAAAGTAGGTCCCGATCCCTAAACTTGTAATTAAAAATGTAATGCACCCGTGCTGTCGGGCATACAGTCTAAGGCATCAGGCTTGCAATAAACATGATTGCCGGCGACAGGGAGATTGGAGTTTTAATCCCGGTCGGGTATAATGAGGGTATTTTTGTTTTTAATTTCTTGATCTTGACAGACAGTTACTAAACTAATTTATGGAATATAAATGATTATTAATTATATAAGTTCATTAAGATTTTTTTTAACTGTATTTAAATTAGATTATAGCATTAGTTAATTGTTCAAAATTCTCTTTGCCATTGAAATATAGCTACCAAAATATTCAAACATGTTCAGGGGGTGTTCTCAGATACCTCCCTTACCCCTTCAAGGCCAGTCGATGTGTTTTTCTTACTCTGATATTATTAACGAACGATAAACAATGCCAAAAGCATTTTCAAACAGGAAACATTAATCACCTACCCCTCACAGTTCCCGCTGGGTGTATTTTATGAATCCAAATCTTGAGAAAAAATATAGTGGAATGATAGAAAATAGAAATAATAAGTAAATGTTACATTTTTTGCTATAATCCATTAACTATAACGTTAATACATCCAGTTAAGTATTAAATTAATGGTCTGGGGGTCTGGTTGTTAAGTTTCTCCTAAAAATTAGAATGAGTTTGAACCACCAATAAGGTGTATTAAAGCTATTAAACTATTTAAAATTCCAAATTTGGAAACACTTTTTTTTTTAAACATATGATTATCGAATCCAATATTTTCTCGAATCTTTGAATCTCAAACGTCTTTAAGGATCCAAGGGCCTCAAGTAACTATAGAAAAATCACCCAATTCTTTATAATGCCTTTTCGTTTAAATACCAAACCTTTCCAGTTACTAGAATTTAAAGTTTAAGAATGAAGGTAATGAGTTTGATGTCCTTATAAATTAGCGATTTTTATATTTTTCATTATAAGTTCCCAAAAATTTGAGAGAGAGAATTTAACCTTTAAAAAAAAGTTAAGAAACTTTAACAATCTGGCATATTTATGCCTAGAAAATATCCTCCAAAACACGATCACAACTAATAATTATATTACTCATTCCAAAAACATTAGATTGCTTGTTTTCACAATAGTATAAAAGTGTTTATTTTATTTTATTTTAGTTCCCTATCAAGAGGAAAAAAATAAGGGAAAGATTCTTGAGCAAACTTCCACACCATGTGGATTTACGAACCCTTTCCAGAAATTGTAAAAATACTCACCTTAACTACAACATGCTCTAAGTATAAAGGACAATTAAAAAGGAAAGATGATAATCGAATTCACCAACTCGCTTATAAGTGGCCGGTAAAGAGAGAGAGTGGCAACAACTTTATAACAATAGTTTTGTGAGGCAAAGATAGTGTTTCAAGTTGTTTATAGTACCACCACTCTTTTGGGTAATCTATTGTTGATTACTCTTATTAGGGTAAAATCCCAAGGAAGAATGGCGGAGATGAAGTGTAGGGAAAATACCGAAAGGAATACCAATAAAAAGATAAAGAGCAGATAACAGCAGGTGTGCAAGTGAGAAGATAAGAATGGTGGAAAGAAAACGGAAGATGGAGACCTTTTACTGAAATGACCCGGCCACAAGCTGGACAGTTGATGATGATGTAACTGTGAAAGTGACGAGAATATTTAAGTGTGAAGATATATATAGAGTGAAGTTTATTTGTTGTCTATCAACACTCCTTCCTTCCCTATTACTTACACTACATTACTTTACAGTGTTGCCACATTGTAGAACACCTGCAGACTGTACCTGTTTAGAGCGGAGGTGGCTCAGCTTCCCTTCATGGATGGTGTCGTACGTGCAGTACAAGTACGTAGTGATGGCGTACTTTAGGAACGAGTCACCGATGGTCTCCAGACGCTCCAGATTGATTCCGTCATTGGCGTTGGACATGGTCAAGGCCTGTGTAAAAGGAAATAATATGTCAGACCATTTTTAAAAGGACCTGGCCCATGTTCTTTGCTAGTGACTAAACTTTTGTTAAAGTGTGTATCAAGCCTGCCTGAAGAGTTTTTATTATTGTATACAATTTATTTTAAGGGGTGTGTGAAGTTTTGAAACATTGTATTGTATTAATTTCGAGTTTATTTGAATCTTTGATTTGATTTTTTTTTTTTAGTTTTGAAGACTTTTAATGCACCAAATATATCTATAAGATTGTGAGATTTAAGTTTCAANAGTGCTTGGTGTGACCAAGCCTAATGAGGGGGGTGTCAGATAATGTGTGATCTCACATTACAATTAAGCGTATTAGGCAGCGATCTGTGTTAATAAACCTGACTGTGCGCACGTATAAACAAACGACGATTGACTCATTGACGATCTTGGTGAACAGTGAGCATGTAAGACCACAGTTCAATAAAAGGGTTATATAGGATCTACAATTAAAAAAATACTATTTTAAAAAGTAGGGGAGGCGTTGAGTGATATTGTGACAGAATATTAGAAAGGAGTTCACAAAAGTGTAACAGTATATGAACCAAAATTAGCCTGACGTAGTTTATGGACAGCACCTAACTGATAGTTCTTGACTTTTTATGTGATTTATACACAACTATCTTCAACATTTAAACAAGCATGTCTTTTCAGATGAAATTCTGATGGAGAATTTGTGCAAATATAGAAAAATTACACACAAACAAGGATTAGAGCCCTGGCTGTCTGGTTTCGATTAGATTTCCCTTTGAGTCAAAAAACTTATTTTCATATATTTGAACTTCAATTTAGTTTCGACTAGCCTTCGCTTTGAGTTAAAAAACTTATTTTTTATATATTTGAACTTCGATTAGACTTCTCTTTGAATTGAAAAACTAGACTTGGCACACCCCATGTTGTTTTGCTATATTTACTCAAATATTTCCAACATATTCATTCATATTATAACAACATAATACAGTGAAAGCGCATCCCTTTCATTGAAGTAAAAGTCAAAAGAAATGTATTAATGTCAAATGCAAGCTGAACAAATACAATACACATTATTCCCAACCCTCTTTTCTATACCTTCTTCCAACTATACCAAAAAGTACCTCAAAAAATGAATATATTGTCCTTAAAGACATTATGAAAGTTATAGAGATAACGTTTGCAACAAAACATTGTTGTGCACTTATATATGTACTAGTTTTATTTACGTGTTCGTTTTGAATTCTAAGCTCATAAGATATGACAAACACCTACATCATAATTTAAGGAATATGTACAGGGATTTGTCAGAACAAATCAACGTAGTGTATGATTTCAAAGGTTTCAGCGGAGTTAGTGAAATAAAATGTTCATGTATTAAACAGGGAAGGGCTAACTCACCTATCAATTGTGTGTGCATGGTACAAATTATGATTTGTCTGTGTTAAAAAAAAAGAAGTTATTTTTAGTTCAATTAATTATTAATGAAGCGGTCACATAAACAGATAAATTTTATGGCCATATTTGTCTTTCAGAATATAAATCCAAATGAGTGAAGCAAGTTATTAATTTAATCACATAGCTTTGTTGTTAATAATAGTACTCGTGTTATGCCAGTAGTATTTTATGAAACTACCCTGAACAACTTTATCGCCGTGATTTGACACGCTAAGATTTCATACAAATGTGTGCTAGTCAACACTATTTAGCAGGATACTATTATTGAAAACTTTTATTTTTTGTAGAATGAGATCCAATATGCCTATAAAAAATAGGGTAACAACTTAGGGGGTTACGCAGAGAGTACCCTAAGACCTGGCATGTCTTACCTGAGAAACACACTATTTTTACATTACCCCTGAAAAATCTCGCCCACTTGAGTGCACCCGGTTCGATTCTGTCAAGGAGACATCAGTTGTGGGCAGCCCGTTTGCCGTTCATGTACCCGATCCATCTCTCCGCGGTGCTGGTGAGGAGAGGGTCCCGGTCGATGGTGGCCAACAATAGCAGTTGGTTGACATGTGTGGCGTGATAGTCCCAACGCGCTAGATTCGGTGGCGAACCCAGTGTGAAGTGGCGCAGGTCGTAAGACGTGCCTGAGCCCGTGTCGTACAGCAAGAGCAGCCTCTTGAGCGAGGACATCCCTTGATCAAACAAATCGGCGGCCTCCTTGACATAGTCGGGAGATGAGATGGTCTTCAAGTCATACAGGCCCAGCAAAGAGTAGATGAAACCGTTGAGAACGAAGGAGGCCGGAATAGTCGGGTACTCCTCGTACCAAGGGAACTTACCGAGGAAGGACGATAGAACCCCGCCCTCTGCGCTGGTCACTCTAAAAGGTCGTAGAGCCGCTACGGCGGCTCGCAGGTACTGAGGGTCCCCCCCAGAGTGGTGGTAGGCCCTAGCCAATACAGAGATGGCATGACCTTGCCCCATTGCAGAATACCTTAACAAAAAAATAGGTCTACATTTAAATCACATTTACAACTTAAGTTAATTAAGTTAATATTTGTATTTTTCTATTATATTTATATTTTCTTTTATGTTTACAATTTTTTTCAAGATTTGGCTTCGGGATTTTAAGGTAAATTGGAAATTTGGATTCCTAAAATAATGATTTCAAACCAACTCTCGATATAATTAAACTAAATTGAATGTACCATATTTTTATAACTTTCACAGTTACACGTGTACATAAGAAATATTCCTAAAAATTTAAACATCTTGTGTAGCTGTGAATGTGACCAAAATCTGTAAGCGTGAAGAGAGTGTGAAGAAATTAGTTTATTTGTTTAATGTCCGGGCCTAACCTAATCATCCTATAAGGCCGACTTCAATCACTGTCACTTACTGTACTTTACAATATCTTACAGTATTTTCATATATTTTTAAGTCATTAGGTAATTTTATTGTGTTTTTTAAGACGGGTCGAATCAATTATTTTACAAATCCGAATCATCGTTATACCTTTGAATGTAGAATCATGAAATCAGAATCTTGAGGGCGAAAAAAAAGGAAGAATATAAGAGGATATAGAAATATGATTAAAAAAAAGTAGATATATTCGCTTCCCGTTATAACGTACATGTTGGAACTGACCCGCGTTGTGCGCCAATTGTAACGTACACGCACGCCTTGTCATCTGAGGTTGAGAACTAGCCCCACGTTGTTGCGCCAATTGTGACGTATTACTGGAATGCCTTCACGTTGAGTGCCATTTTAATGTACTAACTTCACTTTGGTTTGAAGAATATATATATATTACAAATAAATGTTTTCGAAAATAGATACTTTTGTATAAACTTTAATGGTATAATGTATTACATATCACTGTTGTTTGAAAAAGAATAATGGAAACCATTTAGGTAAAAACACCTTGGCCGTGATTCCAAACACAACCAAGCTAACATTATCAAACTATACGAGATTGATACACATCTCTCTCGTCTGCCGAAGAAGAGTAGAATGACCTGTCTACCAAGCTAGCGTCCTCTCGAGTCGAGCCGTGTGAACCTTGTAGTTCACATCCTCGAACCCAGACCACTCCTTGCTTTCTTTCCATCGACCAATGGGGTTAGTTTTTAATTAGCGCGCATTTAAGAAAACAGATGCGTTACTCTGCACCTGCTATTATTTTACTGCGCAGATACAACCCGGAAGTAAAAACCTTGTTTCTGACACGTGCAGTTAAATAAAATAAAAAAAAAAGAAACATGGCCGTAGTCTAGAAAAGATGAGTTTACTTTATATTGACTGAAAAGAAGAAATAATATATTTACTTTAAAATATGATCTCGAGTATTAAAAAGACAGGAAAAATCGATATCATTACACCGTGTCCAATTCCAATATTTGTCCAATTATGTTATTCCTTTTACATGTTCCTATCTGTGTGTCCTATCATTCTTTACAAAGTTCCTTTTTCTGCCTTTAGTGTTTTTTTGGTTACCTCTTTTAGGAGGTGGTAATGCAAGTTTAACACTCGCCTCCTGATGAGTTACACGATAAAATGAAATCTAGGTCAGGCGGAGTGGACAGTAATGATCGATTTTCTTAAAGAGGCAGCCATTAACTCTTTGTCCAGTGGCAGCGCCATTAAGTGTGAATTGTGTTCTTCTTTTCATTGTAAAAGCCATATTTTGTTTGTACCCTTTATATATTTTCATCCACCTTTCCTGTACCTTCTTCCAAATATAAAAGTAGTAAATAACTCAATAAGGAAAACCTCTTTTCGCTTTATAAGGTAATTATATTTGGAAGAAGGTATATATATTTATATTTTCAATATAATAAAAGTAGTATATAGAAATAGTACATATGATAAAATTTATCGTTAAAATGACTTCACTATAACATTCACTCATTCAGTTTTGCATTAAATTAATATTCTGGGGCCTGGTTGTTATGTTTTTACTATAATTATTTTGGGACTGAACTAACAATAAGCAGTATTAGGGCTTCAGAACCAATTCCAAAATAAAAAACTTTAAAATAAAAAAACACCTTTTTTCCAAAACTCTAACCCAAGATTTCTCGAATCTCAAATATCCTGAGGATTCAAGGGTTCAAGAAGCCCATCCCTAATTCTTATATATTTTGTTATCAAAGCATCTTACTACCTGTTCAGGTTATACGCATTTATGATAAATTACTCTTATGAGCTAGGGATGAGGAAGGAGATATTTTAGAGGTACCTAATCTACCGCATTTGCGTGGAAGAAAAGTGGGAAACTTTTTTGATTTAAGGAAAACCACACTCAGAGCACCCAATTAGGATTCGAATCTCGATCTCCCCATCATCAGCAAGCCAGTCTAACTCGAGAGACCATTCGGCCACTGAAGCGAGTCCTAATTCTTAAAACACAAAGCTTGATTCATAATACACCTATACTACGAATTTATATATTCGACCAAACCTTTTGCTTGGATACGCCCGATTTTTAACCGAATGTATTTCAAGTTCCGTCACTCGCATGGGAGCAAAACGACTCACCAGCCTGGCTCAAGGTCGGCCATCCCTGGGGCAACTCTCCTCTTGACGGGGTTTGGCCAACCCCCTGTACTCGGGTCCTGGTGTCTCACAAACCACCGCGCTGCGTCATAGAACTGGGCCAGATGCTCGCTGGACGACAGAGTCAGGTTGTCCAGGCTACCCGAACCACGGAAGATGAGACCCATCACCTGCACCAACATACACACTTTGTCAATATTTCGTCCTTATTTGTGTTTCTGCACACAATTTTTTTCTTCTATCAACACACCTCACTACCTGTTCGGGTTGTACGCATACACGCTAATTACGATAATGTGTTAGGGATGAGGGGTGTTGAATTTAGAGGAAGTATACCTGCATTAGTGTGGAGGGATAGCGGGAAAATATTTAGGAAAAAAACATCCTCAATACACTCAACTGGGATTCGAACCCTGATCTCCTTGTCATCGGTGGTCCAGTCTATTGAGAGTGTGACGCCTTAGACCATGCAGCCACCGAAAAGGGTTCTTGGTTTGACTGCGAGGTTGAGCGATTGAATCAGCTGTTGACAGTCAACCTTCCAGTCCAACCAAGAGCATCGGTCGACTTTCTTGACCTGAAGAAGCTGTCTGTGGCAGTGAAAGCTTGTCCTTAAGAATGTGTTTTTAGTGTTTGATCTCGACAATTTATACTCCAAGTGCTCTATTTTAAATAACCTTACTATTTATATTATAAAATCTGCAATATAAACAACACAAAGACCAACATAATTTTGATCAGAGGTGGGAAGGACAATAACAGGAGGTATAGGGGATCCTGGCTCAATTTCAAGCATTGCTTGGAACAGGGTGGCTACAAACGTATTTTACGAAATTCCCTGACTTTTCCAGGTTTTCCAGGCACCTTTTTCAATTTTCCCCTGACTACTTTTTTACAGTTCTAATGGTGGATGATGACTTGTTTTATTTATTATTGATCACATATTAAAAAAAAGTTTGTATCTACTAAACATAAACAGTTTTATCAGTTATTAAAAAAATAAAAATGTTATTTTATTTAAGTATTAATAACTTTTGCTTTGGTGTTTAGTTACGAAAATAGTGGGATATTTTATACATATTTTTTAATTCCCTGAATTTTCCTTATTTTTAGTTAAATTCCCTGACATTTCTCTGTTTTTCCTGTCATCCAAAAATTCTTTGACTTTTCCCTGTCTGTAGCCACCATGTTAGAATCATTTAATAATCCCTTTTATGCTCCCTGAAGATGATGCAGTTCGGCATTAGAATCTTGCAAAGAAAATTATAAATATAAGAGAATAGAAAATACAAATAGTTACTAGACGTTAACACCTTTTATAATAATAAATTCATTATAATTGTCACACCTTGGGTTAAGTTTTAAATGAATAATCTGGAGCCTGGTTGTTTTAAGTTCATCCTGTTAATTATAAATTGACCAATAGGCTGTATTAGAGCTCTAAAACAAATTTCACGTGAAGAAATGAAAATATATATATTTGAAAGATCTGAGTCTCGAATCTGAAATTTTCTTGAATATCCTTAAAGAGTCAAAGGCCTATCAATAATATGTATATTATTTAATTATAAACATTTAATAATTAGGTCCAGGAGAAACAGGATTAGGAATGAAGCTCTCTGGGAAAAGTTAGGGTACAGAGAGTATATGAGATAGTAGAGGAAGCAAGACTGAGATGGTATGGTCACGTAATGAAGATGGAAAAAGAGAGGATGCCAAAGTAAATTTTGGAAACGAAGTGTGTAAAAAAAAAAGACCGCAAGGGAGGCCAAGAAAGAGATGGCGGGAACAAATAACAGAAAGTGTGCAAGTGATAGGAGAAGAATGGTGGAAGAATAGAGGAAGATGAAGGCGTGTTACTAAACTGACCCGGCAACAGGCTGGAAACAGATGATGATGTTGGTGATGCCGATGAATTAGGTCCATATTTACGGCTGGCCACAAGAGAGCCCAGCCATAAAGACATGTGATCAGGGAGTGCCAGTTCTATTTTAGATGTACATTATATAAGGATAATATGTTCATTATACACCAACAGCTCTAGGGTACAAAGTTGAAGAGGAACTATACCTGGGGGGTACACAAACCAAAAAGGTTGAATAACACCGATAGATATTTATTTAATGACATATTTCCACCAAGATATATAAATACCGTGTTGCTAGGACTGAATGTCTATAATTAAGTGTAATATTCTAATTTAGTTTGGTTTTAAAGACTATAAGTTGCTTTACTTGTGTTTAGAAAATACAGAGAAAATAGTACATTTCTTACCTTAAATTTGGACCTTGACAACTTTCTTTTAGGTTTATTCTGATACACTAAGCCTTTCTGAAGATCCACGATGAGATCTCGTGTAATCCTTCGCCAACCCGACGACAAGCCAATCCCGTGGTAGATATGCTGATCCAAAAAAATGAGCTCATCAAGGAGGAGTGTGAAACACACAACTTCCTAAAAGAGGAAACAAAAGAGAGAAAATTTGTAAAGAATTATAGGAAACTTAGATAGGAACATCTAAAAGGAATAACATAAAGGACAAACACAGTTCCGGGTTTCACACTCCCTCCTGAAGAGTTCCGAAAGAAGGAAACACAGGTCAAGGGAATGGTCGATAACGGCCGATTTTCTTCAAGAGGAAGCGATTACCTCTTTGTCCAGTGGAAGAAATGTTAAGTGTGAGCTGTGTTCTTCCTCTCATTGTATTATTATTATTATTTAGCACCGCGTCTTACTACCTGTTCGGGTTATATGCTTTAAGTACTAATTACGCTAATGAATTAGGAATTGGGAAGGTTGAGTTAGAGGAAGTTAATACGCATTTGCGTGGAAAACCATTTAGGAAAAACCACCCCCAGTTCACCCGACCAAGATTCGAACCTAGATCTCCCTGTCCTCAGCAGTCGAGCTCAACACGACTAGCGTGTTAGCCAACTACGCCACCGAGGCGGGTCTCTCATTGTAAAAGTCGTAGTGTGTTCGTTCCTTTTATATATTTTTATCCACCTTTCTTTCTTGTACCGTTTTCCAAATTTAATACAATTAGCTCATCAAGCAAAAAGAGGTTTTTCCTTATAAAGATTACAACAAAGCTTAACTGACCTTGGAAGTTACACAGCTCAAGTGGTTTGGCCATATGATGATAAAGGCAGCTTCAAGAACACAGAGGGTCTATTTTTAAAAATACAGTGGGAATGGGAGATGGTATGGTCATGTAATGATAGAAAAGGAGAAAACACCAAAGAGAACGATGGAAATGAAATATGTAGGGAAAAAAACAACTGCAACAAAGACCAAGAAAAGTGATGGGAGTATGAAATAACAGAAAGTGTACATGTGTGAGGAGGAAAACGGAAATGACTACACGAGGAAGAACGGTGGAAGGATAGGAGTCATTTCACTAAAGTGACTCGACCACAGGCAGGAAACAGTAGACGATGATGATGATGATGAAGGTTGGGTAAAGATACCCTAGGAGGTATATCAATATATTTTTGGATAAAACATGTAAAGAAAGACCTAGAAAAAAAGCGATCGTGAGTGGGAGATGATGACGACGAGTGGCCCTTACCTGAGCAGATATGAGCAGATCAGAGAAGATGTAATGAAGATGGAACACCTCTCTCTTCTCTCTGTTCTGAAGCACAACCGTGAAACTACTGTTGCCCGATAGTTTCAGGTTAAGACTCAGAATGAAATCCAAGACATGATCCACCTTGAGGAACACTCCGCTCGGCAGAGAATCTGCAAGGAATAAGACAAGTCGACATAAGGCGGTGGATTAAACAAGCTCTTATGGGCCATGTGACAAATAGCGTGAGACACTTGCCTTTGTCAAAGTTCCCACAAGTGCAAATAGTAGTGTTCTACATATAGCCTGATTTTCTTATGAACAGCCATCTGAAAGGCTTTTTTTACTACCATAACCCAACCATATAGTAAGATTTTGGTAAGAAAAAGGGCCTTCCAGATCGTTATTTGCAAAAAAAAACAGGGCTTTAGTTCACATGTGAAGGAGAAGATGCACAATTAACACTAAGATCATAATCGTTTCCAGCTTGTGGCTGGGTAAGTTTAGTATATAATGCCTCTATCTTCCTCTTTCTTACCTCCATTACTTCAATCACTCGCACACTTTCTGTTATGTGCTCCACCCATCTCTTTCTTACATACTTCATCTTCCTTATTTTCCTTGAGATTCTTTCCTATTCCATCCTCATTGAAACATGTTCATAGCTTCTCATCCTTGCTTCCTCTACTATCTCATGTACTCCAACATCCTAATTACATGCCCATACCATCTCAGCCTTGCTTCCTCTACTATCTCATGTACCCCAACATCCTCATTACATGCCCATACCATCTCAGCCTTGCTTCCTCTACTATCTCATGTACCCCAACATCCTCATTACATGGCCATACCATCTCAG
>CABFOV010001484.1:83794-98947 GCA_902141375.1 Timema poppense
TACATGCCCATACCATCTCAGTCTTGCTTCCTCTACTATCTCATGTACTCCAACATCCTCATTACATGCCCATACCATCCCAGTCTTGCTTCCTCTACTATCTCATGTACTCCAACATCCTCATTACCTGACACTACCATCTCAGCCTTGCTTCCGCTACTATCTCTTGTACTCCTTGTACCCCCAAATCTTACGTACTCCCGGTGGACCAAATCTTTCCCGGATAACTTAATACTAATCCTGTTTCTCCCGGTGACATGCTCCTCAGAATCTTGCGTTCCCTCGGACTAACCCTTCATTGTCTCCTTGCAACTTGTTTACAGAACTGAAGAAACCCCCACCTGGACTATTGAACTGGGCAACATAGCTGCCGGCCCCAGCGTCGAGAACTCGCGAGAGAGATGCTCCAAGAGGCACCTCCCAGCTAGCGAGCTCCTTGTCTCCGTCTTCAAACACTTTGCTACGTGGCTCCGGCTCTGTCAGGTTCTTGCTGTAGTGGGACAGGCCGAACTGAGCGATCTGCGTGGGGTAGTAATAGCCTTGGACCTCCCATTGCGTCGATACCGGCACTCCTGCGGGTCAGAGGTAGACATGTGTGACACTCACCATAAAGGACCGGTTAGTATCTTTAGTGTGGCTTTGCGCTATACTTTTACTTTTTCATACAAAATAAGTATTGAAATATTGAAAATTTCCTAGCTCCAAATTTCGATAATTTCTGGCATTTTATATAACCCTAGACTCAAAAAATTAGTTCTTATAATTCTATTTGTATCTCTATGCCTGTTCGATACCCTAGCCGAAACGGTGTGGTGGATTTCATTCAAACTTGATATTTAGATGTTACATGGAGCCAAAATGTGATTTTGATTCTATCTCCAAAATTAAGGATAGTTGATTGACAAAATGATTTATAAAAATTCTAATTTTTTCAAAAGTGTCTCTAATGATTTTGATAAAATTGGATATCTAGAGGAGTTTTATAAAAATATTAAATAGCAATGCCTATTTGTTTGTATGATTAGAATTGATTTAAAAACAGTTTACTGATTTTTGAAAATTT
Source organism: Timema poppense (assembly GCA_902141375.1). Classification (NCBI taxonomy): domain Eukaryota; kingdom Metazoa; phylum Arthropoda; class Insecta; order Phasmatodea; family Timematidae; genus Timema; species Timema poppense. The sequence continues at coordinate 84,858 of CABFOV010001484.1, forward strand.
CAAATGTATTATTATTTTTATTAGCACCGCGTCTTTCTACCCGTTCGGGTTGTACGCACTTACGCTAATGTGTAATGGTAGGGTGATTGTGAGATGAAAAGAAATGAAGGACTTACAGTTTAACGTGGAATCCGAACCACGGTGGAGGCCTGGCATTCCCCACATTCACAAGATGTCTTGTCGGAGGGTGAAGGAAGGGTTTGGTAATCAGATAAATCTGTGCCGGGACCGAGGATTGAACTCAAGGCCACCAACACAGAAGTCTGACACCTTAACCCTAGACCACCAGGTCACCAATCTCAAATGTATATATGAATAATATATAATATAATATATCTCTATATGGAAAACTTATTTTCGTTTTATGAAGTAATTTTAATATATTTGGAAGAAGGTACAAGAAGGGTGGATAGAAACATGTATAAGGAACGAACAAAATAGGATGGCTTTTACAATGAAAAGAACACAGTTCACACTTTATATTGCTCCCATTGGACAAACAGGTAATGTCTGTTTCTAGGAGCAAATCGATTGTTACCACCCAATCCCCCCCACCTAGGTTTCATTCTATCAGAACTTCTCAGGAGGAAATGTGAAACGTGCAATGCAACTTCCTAAAAGAGGAGACAAAACACACAAACAAAAGGGTGGATAAGGATATTTGTAACACGCTCCTATTAAAGTGTCGTATTATTCTTTATATAATTTTTCTTTTTCTCCCTTTTGTGTGGTGTTTTTAGGAAGTTGTGTTGCGCATTTCACACTCCCTTCTGATGAGTTCCGATAGAATGAAACTTGAGTAAGGGGATTGGATTGAGCGGTAACAATCAATTTTCTTTAAAAGGCAACCACTACCTCTTTGGTCCAGTGGCAGCAGTGTAAAGTGTGAACTGTGTTCTTCTTTTCATTGTAAAGGCCATATTGTGTTTGTTCCCTTTTATATGTTTCTATCCACCTTTCCTGTACCTTTAAAATATAGCCAATGTATATATGAAAATGATTTATGATTTTGTCATACAATCTATTAGGTATGCAATTAAATATTTAATTTTCAAATCTCAAAAACAATAGAATCAAACCAAAAACTTCAATTTCAAGTTTAAACGTGCACTTTCTTTTTGTCTAACTTTTTTTGACCACCTTGACCTTGACTTACCTTAGCTAACCTAGTTAATGTCATTAATTAAGACAATTTTTTTAAATAAATATTATTAAAACTAGCTCATACCATTTATCAGCTATTCCCTATTCTCTTTGCTATTTTAATGTAGCTCCTAGAGACAACCAATTCAAAAACCATTTTAGAGTGGGCGTTTCCTAGACACCCCTTTTCCCCTTGTCTCTTAGTACCTATCCGGGTTAGACACACATTAATTATGTGAATGGTATAAGGTTTGAAGAAGGCAAAATTTTATAGGAAACATATGGGCATTTGCATGGAAGGAGAGTAGGAAATCATTTTTGGTGGGCGGGAGGGTAGGGGAGGGAGGCGGAGGGAAAGAAAGTCTCAGTACACCCCAACCATAATTCAAACAACAATCCTTACATCATCGGCCATCCAGTCTAACACGAGAGTGACACATTAGACAATGTGAGCGCCAATATGGGTAGATTTGAATTTTATTTATGACTAAGCCTACAATTTTTTTTAAAAAATCCATAACAATCTTAAATTTTAAGCCTTGTTAGAATTAAAACTCACCCTCTATAGCAGTGACACATTTCACCCGTTCCCTGACTTCCACATTGTAGTTCTCAAAATACATGAACACACCCCTCGGATCGTACTTTCCTTTGGGGTAATACACTTTGGAGTAGCTGTGTGACCACTCAAACCTCTCGTAGCCATCATAAGTCGCCAGTTTACCGTAAACCTGGAGCAAATAGTAATATATCAAACATTCATATTTTAGGTATTTAATGTCGACACATTAGCTCAGTCGGTAGCCTATCTATCTACTGAGCTAAGCTTCCCAGGTTCGATTCCCGGCATGGCCGAAAAAATTATCATTGGTAAAAATGTGGGTCTACCCTTTCACATTGATAAATTAATGGCCGGGAACTGGACATTGTGCCTGTCTTAATCTTAATTTATATTATAAGACATATGACGCTACAACAGGCCTAGCCAGCCGGTAGTAAGAAATATATGGCTTGAATAAAAAAAACTGACCCACAGACAACAAGCTTGAAACAGTAATGGATGTAAAATAAAAAGGTATTTAATGTGGACACTTTCTTAACTGAATGATAATTTCAGTACACGACCTATAATCTAACTTAGATTTAGAACATATACAACACACAGCCACCGGGTCATTAATTCATCATTGTGAAATAGGAAACCTATATTTAACCCATACATTTTGCTTAGTTTAAACTATATTATTTTATTCAATCAGTCTATTTAGACTGTGAGAGCTAGTACCTCAAAGTATTTGTGTAAGAAAGAAAAAGGAAGGTAAACTTCCCCCCCTTCCTTGCGACAACCGACGGTGAACTCTCCGTTGATGTGGCAGTCAATTTCCTCATAGCCTTGCAAGTCATTGGCTCCCCTTTCGATTGGGTCTCCCACGTAGGAGTCCTACGGAGAGGAGAATAAACACAGTTTATAAATTGAAAGACTACTCTGTGACTGAGCGCCACTGAGCATTGCATAGTAATAATAACAACAGTAATATATTTAAAAAAAATCCCCATGGCTTGAGCCCGTAATCGAGCTATATCGACCGAGCGGCCGCTGCTGTTAGCGATGGTGGTGAGGATGTAGGGTGTCATGTTATCAGTTTTCTAGACCAGAGACACTACCTATTTATTCAAGTAGCTCCTCATTTGTCACCACAAGGCCAAGTTTGACCCCGTTCCAAACGTAAGGCTTCACAGAAATATTCCAAAAACACCAGGGATCGAACCCAGGACCTCTATATCTGTAGACAACATTAATATGATCATATTAAATATAGTCTATTTTTTTTGCACAGCGTCTCGCTATCCATTCAAGTTATATACATAATAACTAATTATGATGTTTTAAGGATGAAGATTGAGGAAGGATTAATTTTAGAGGTATTGTATATTTGTAAAGAAGGAGAGGAACAAATAGTTAGAAAAAAAAACAACAGCTTTAGCATACCTGATTTTGACCTAGTTACTAACAAACCAGAACAAACAAAGTTGGAACTTTAGCCAATTGATGGAAATCCCACAGAGACTGTAGTTCTAAATAACACAGGCTTAGTATCGTTCCGTAATTACCCACAGATAAGTTGAGAATATTACCTGTATGTTTGGTATTTTCTTGGTGTCCCATTCTGGCATGTGCCGGTGTCTTGCTGACCCGACCTCCCCACATCGTGTCCACACATAAAACACGGTCAAAAACCCAGAGATGCAAATTACCATTAATGATGCCTTTAGGTAGCGTGTGCGGATCATCATGGGAGACACCTACAGGCAAACAATCGCGGACATTAGTTCTTTAGCAAAATTCCGCAACATCAAACATCTAAGTATCAATTAAAAAAAAAAGATCTGCAATTAAATACATGTTTATTTTGAAGTTACCGGTATGATAAACGTTTCAAACATTGTTGAAATTGTGCCAGGGGTCTTATAATAAACAAATTATTATTAGCACCGCGTCTTACTACCCGTTCGGGTTGTACGCACTTACGCTAATGTGTAATGGTAGGGTGATTGTGAGATGAAATGGAGGACCTACAGTTTAACGTGGAATCCGAACCACGGTGGAGGCCTGGCATTCCTCACATTCACAAGATGTCTTGTCAGAGGTGAAGGAAGGGTTTGGTAATCAGATAAATCTGTGCCAGGACCAAGGATTGAACCCCGAACTCCAGCACAGAAGTCTGACACCTTACCCCTAGACCGCCAGGTCACCAATATAATATGAATTATTATTATTATTATTATTATTATTAGCACCGTGTCTTACTACCGTTTCGGGTTATACGCACTTACGCTAATGTGTAATGGTAGGGTGATTGTGAGATGGAATGAAGGACCTACAGTTTAACGTGGAATCCGAACCACGGTGGAGGCCTGGCATTCCCCACATTCACAAGATGTCTTGTCAGAGGTGAAGGAAGGGTTTGGTAATCAGATAAATCTGTGCCGGGACCGAGGATTGAACCCCGGCCGCCAGCATAGAAGTCTGACACCTTACCCCTAGACCGCCAGGTCACCCCCTATAATATGAAAAGTTCGGTTTAGTTTGGTAGGATGAGAACCATATTTCAAATTATTTCATTTATTCAAAGTATTTAACATGGACTTTCTGAACCAACTGATTATATCAGCACACAACTAACTATATTAAATATTTAACAGACACAACATCCAGCCCCCAGCCATTAATTCATCATGGTGGAAAGGAAACCCCATATTTCACCAATGATACATTTTTGAGTCATATCAGGTGTCGAGCGACACGCTACCGACTGAGCTAATGTGTCGGACAAGAACCATAATAATATATACGTATATAAATTATTGAAGGTTCAAAAAGCTAGGCTTGTATCCTAATAATTATTTTAAATATTAATTTGGATTTTGGTATTTGTGACGTCATCTTATGTGTGGGCGGGCGTGGCAGTATGGATTTCCATTTAAGTTTTGATGAATTCTCGTGTGAGATCAAATTGTGTAATTTCATGTGTAAGTTTTAAAGGATTTTTTTTCATATCTAAGATACAAAGATAATTACATCTCGTTTGGGTTTGCTATGAAAAAAAAAAGTGAAATGTCGTCATTGCATGTTCAACTATGCTTTATAATATAGTTTGAGGTGTATTACATGTTAGAGTGAGACACATGACCTTCAGGTATCCCGTGACTTCTGTGTGTGTTACCTTCTTGTTTTTAAATTTATTCTATTCTTTTCTAATCAATCTGTCTTTTTTCACTTTTAATAAAATGTTCGAAGAACGTTTACACTTTCTTTTGGAAAATTATATTTTTATAAAAATAACATTAACTCGCAGCGTTATTAATTAGGCCTATATAAGACACAAGTCAGCCTTTATAATATTTTGATTGGATAGTTAAATATGTAATTAATTAATTTATGATGATTAAAATGCCTCAACCACATTCACGGCCTTTTGGTTACGTACTACTTCTTGCCACAAGATACACCCATGACAATTTTGCATGGAAATAACTCGTCTATTACTACGTCAAAATTATTATTTTTATTGAATTTTAATATAGGCTACTTGAAAGGTTAGGTTAAGTTTGGTTGAGTTAATATTTCTTTTAAATTATAAACACATCGAGTTTGCTACAGAATAATATTTAGCACCGCGTCTTACTACTCGTTCGGGTTATACGCTTTAAGTACTAATTACTCTAATGGATTAGGAATTGGGAAGGTTGAATTAGAGGAAGTGAACCCGCATTTGCGTGGAGGGAGAGTGGAAAACCATTTAGGAAAAACCATCCCCAGTTCACCCGACCGAGAATCGAACCTCGATCTCCCCGTCCTCAGCAGTCGAGCTCAACACGACTAGCGCGTTAGCCAACTACGCCACCGAGGCGGGTTTTTTTGCTACAGAAAAAGAGCAAGATGTTCAAGGCGTGGTTGCAGTAGATTTCTGCATCTTACAATGCCTTGTGAAATAGGTGAGTCGAGCAAATATTTTCTGAATTATGAATGAAATAGTCTTAGTACAAGGATGTTGGCTTTTTTTTGTGTGTGTGTCTATGCCTGATATTATTAGCCTATAATAGTGAGCTTAGAATAAATAATAAAAAAAATTACAGTTTTCTAAATACAAAATTTTAAACGTTCTTGACCCAGTAAAATATTTTATATTATAGGGAATATTTTATTAGAAAAATAAAGGTGTCTTAAATTTGAGATATTTTTTATATATAGGCCTACCGTCCCCAAGAACAAACTTGTCTAAATTATATCCAAAGTGGGCTTCTTTATTTATGCCAAAATAAATAAAAAGTACATAAATTACTATAAATAAGTAGAAATTCACATTTGAGTTATTTTAATAATTCTCTCAGCTATTCCACACTTCGACTTTGAGGTTAAGTAGACCTGAACATTTCACATGTCAAAATAGAATAAGGTATTAAATGTTGTTTAAAATATGTATCATTCAACATTTTATGAATTCTAAATTAGAAATTAACTGTGTCACCATCTAAACAGATTAGCCCTAAAAAATTTGTCATTCACCTGTTTGCCGAGATTTTCCAACCTGGCTGTTGTATAGCTCCCATTCGGGATGTTGTCATTTAATCAAGGTTCACATTCTGGTTGAATTTGTAGTTTACACTTTGTCGCAATTAAAAATATAAACAAGTTGGCCTTCCCACACGATTAAAAACATAAAACGACTCTGGTTTGATTATATTGTTGTGAACAGAGTCCAGGGCGTTATTTGACCATAAACATAGAGGTCACAAATTTGTTCTTGAAATCGCCGCAAGGAGCGCGATTTACCCGAGAAAATAATGTCTATCGACTTTAAATATCACTATCGATTTAGGTCGACTTAAATTGTAAGTTTCAAAAAATGGCCTACAAGACATCAAAATTATGTTTTATGAGTAGGCTACTTTCAATATAACTGATAACGAAGTTGCTGTAAGGCTAACTTAGAGGAAATGCATCTGCAGTAGCATCGAGAAAGGATGTTAAAATCATGGTGATAAGAATGATTAAGAAAACGTCAATGATTTGTCTGTTTTTTAGCCAATCGTGTTCCTAAATTACCCATTAACCTTGCGCGGTCGTGGCATAGTTTCTCAAGATACCCAACTCGGCGTAAAAGAACCTTCTATAACATTTTAAAAGTAGTATATACACATAACCACACAACCATTTGTTTTGTAGATATCAATTTCGACAGCTTTAAAGTTGCTAATGTTGACTAATCTAATTGTTTTTTTTGTTTGTATTACTATAAAAGATTATTTATATGGGTATAGCATATATTAATATTTCAATGATAGATGATCAAAGTGTTTGAAAACGATAAACTTTGGTCGATTGTTAGAAATGTATTGTTTAAAGAACGTAATTGCAAGAGGTATTGGAATATAGAAGATATCTTTCTAACTATAATGCATTTATTTCACCTTGGAGTTATGACATTACATTTGATTATTTTTTCTTAGCAGTAAATTACCGATAAATCGTTCCTTGGACATTGTTTCTATCCGCCAAAACTTGGAAGGAAAGAGAAAAATAGGGGTTAGTCAGGTCTAGCAAGACTGAACCGTAATATATTCGGTGGGCACGCCAATTAATCGTCAGGATATTCTGGTATAGTTTTCCAGTGTCGGGGAGGTCTGAGTTCAAATCCCATCCAGATGTATAGTTTTTTTTCCCTATATGATTTCTCACCTTCCCTTCACTCAAACGTGGTTACATTTCTTCTTAATGATATATCCCTCATCTCGGCATCTAGCATGATTAAAATATGCATAGTCCGGGACGGGTAGTAAGACGCGCTGAGAAAACAAAGGTATAAAATAATTTGTGAATCTGACTTAAACAAATTTGATTTTAATATCACTGTCCCAAATACAGGCAAGTTAGAAAGGTTGCGTACTTGTTTTATCTCACGGCGCTTGCCCACAGTGTATACCACTGTGAACATTCAAACGCAACCAAGCAAATATCGCCAACAGGCAAGTTAAAGAGGTTGCATACTTGTTTTATCTCATGGTGCTTGTCACAGTGTATACCCCTGTGAACATTCAAACGCAACCAAGCAAATATCGCAAACAGACAAGTTAAAGAGGTTGCATACTTGTTTTATCTCACGGCGCTTGTCACGGTGTATACCCCTGTGAATATTCAAACGCAACCAAGCAAATATTGCAAACAGGCAAGTTAAAGAGGTTGCATACTTGTTTTTATCTCACGGCGCTTGTCACGGTGTATACCCCTGTGAATATTCAAACGCAACCAAGCAAATATTGCAAACAGGCAAGTTAAAGAGGTTGCATACTTGTTTTTATCTCACGGCGCTTGTCACGGTGTATACCCCTGTGAATATTCAAACGCAACCAAGCAAATATTGCAAACAGGCAAGTTAAAGAGGTTGCATACTTGTTTTTATCTCACGGCGCTTGTCACGGTGTATACCCCTGTGAATATTCAAACGCAACCAAGCAAATATTGCAAACAGGCAAGTTAAAGAGGTTGCATACTTGTTTTTATCTCACGGCGCTTGTCACGGTGTATACCCCTGTGAATATTCAAACGCAACCAAGCAAATATTGCAAACAGGCAAGTTAAAGAGGTTGCATACTTGTTTTTATCTCACGGCGCTTGTCACGGTGTATACCCCTGTGAATATTCAAACGCAACCAAGCAAATATTGCAAACAGGCAAGTTAAAGAGGTTGCATACTTGTTTTTATCTCACGGCGCTTGTCACGGTGTATACCCCTGTGAATATTCAAACGCAACCAAGCAAATATTGCAAACAGGCAAGTTAAAGAGGTTGCATACTTGTTTTTATCTCACGGCGCTTGTCACGGTGTATACCCCTGTGAATATTCAAACGCAACCAAGCAAATATTGCAAACAGGCAAGTTAAAGAGGTTGCATACTTGTTTTTATCTCACGGCGCTTGTCACGGTGTATACCCCTGTGAATATTCAAACGCAACCAAGCAAATATTGCAAACAGGCAAGTTAAAGAGGTTGCATACTTGTTTTTATCTCACGGCGCTTGTCACGGTGTATACCCCTGTGAATATTCAAACGCAACCAAGCAAATATTGCAAACAGGCAAGTTAAAGAGGTTGCATACTTGTTTTTATCTCACGGCGCTTGTCACGGTGTATACCCCTGTGAATATTCAAACGCAACCAAGCAAATATTGCAAACAGGCAAGTTAAAGAGGTTGCCTACTTGTTCTATCTCACGGCGCTTGTCACAATGTATACCCCTGTGAACATTCAAACGCAACCAAGCAAATATCGCAAACAGGCGAGTTAAAGAGGTTGCCTACTTGTTCTATCTCACGGCGCTTGTCACAGTGTATACCCCTGTAAGCATTCAAACGTAACCAGGCAAATATAGAAAATACGTAGGACAATCTGTGTTCCAGGACGAACATAAATATGGATTGTTTGTAAGAAAAATTAAAATACGAAGTATTTTTAGATAGTTATAAAATGAAAGTGTAGGTAGGTTATTATAATAATAATCTTTTCATTACGTCACCTTCTCTCAACGTATAAACACACTTTAATTCTCGTTTAAATAAATGTTGAGAAATAGACCTCGATATCGGATTTGATTACAAGACCAGGTGCCATTTGTCAAAATATATTTTAATGAGTATTTGTTAATGTCAGTTATCGCAACCAATTGCTAATTTCAATGTATTGCGTGTATTTTTAAATTTTTTGTTTAACCTCCTTTGTGATTTAGTGGTCAGAGTTCCTGGCTACAGATCCATAGGTCCCGGCTTCGATCCACGGATCTTCTATATTTATCTGTGAAGCACTTGTTTGGAACGGGATCAAACTCAGCCTCGTGGAACAAATGAGGAGATAATTGAATTAAAAAGTTGCAGCTCCAGTCTAGAAAACTGAGATTAACGGTGGAAGGGCTCGTTGTGCTGACCATATTACACCTTCTTCCCACAAATGTTGGCGCTATCTTCGCAAACATAGGGTGGCCGCTTGGTCAGTATAGCCCGTTTGTGAGCTGACACTATGAATATTTTTTCAATACTTTGTATCCTAATGAATTGTGAGGGGTTTACTTTTGATTTCAATATAATAATAATAATATTTAGCACCACGTCTTACTACCCGTTCGGGTTATACGCTTTAAGTACTAATTACTCTAATGCATTGGGAATTGGGAAGGTTGAATTAGAGGAAGTGAACCCGCATTTGCGTGGAGGGAAAGTGGAAAACCATTTAGTAAAAACCACCCCCAGTTCACCCGACCAAGATTCGAACCTCGATCTCCCCGTCCTCATCAGTCGAGCTCAACATGACAAGCGCGTTAGCTAACTACGCCACCGAGGCGGGTGATTTCAATATAATGGAGCGATGTTTTTTGTAGGGATGAAGTGTGTTTTGCCTCAGGAAGAGGTTGGTCATTTTTCACTCTTTTTTGCTGTGAAGTATGTTTTGTCTTAGGAGGAGGTTGGTCATTTTTCACTCTTTTTTGCTGTGAAATATTTTTTTACAAGGAAGAGGTTGGTCATTTGTCACTATTTTTTACTGTGAAGTGTGTTTTGTCTCAGGAGGAGGTTGGTCATTTTTCACTCTTTTTTGCTATGAAGTATATTTTTTTATAAGAAGGTAGGTCATTTTTCACTTTTTTTTTGCTGTGAAATATGTTTTGTCTGAGGAGAAGGAGGTTGGTAATTTGTCACTCTAATTATATTTTTCACTGTAACTACTATTCGATAGAAGTGAAACTTGGAATAACTTATTTCATTCACTTCGTAGTTTCCAAATGTTATGTTTCTTTCGCCTAACCGATATAGTCCAATTTTCATAGGAAGAGTCATTTATAAAATACAAACTTTTTCTGTCAAATTTGAAAACATTTTCTATAAAAGGTGTCAGCTCCAGATCATATAGCTTGCCGTATGAATACGTGAAAATTAGATCTAGTAACTTTTCTAGATCTCAGATAAGATCCTTATAGTGAAAGTTGGATTAGGCTCTACACAGACAGTTTGCTAACTTTTAGTTTATATCAAAAGGAATTTTCAAACTGCATGGTTCATGTTAATTGGATGCTTATCTTATACTTTACCAAAATTAAGATTACTAAAATTGGTTAGTCTGCTTAAGCGATTAATATTGGCCTTAATTTTGGGGTAATAAACTAAACAAGTTACATTTAAACAGTAATATAAGGAATAGTATTAATAAAACTAATTAGCCCATCTCAATGGCCTCGTGGTTAAATGCAGGGATCTTCAAACTTTTTATGTCCAATGGTTAAGTTTCTGTATTCATTTAGCTCATGGGTCGCAATGCTGTACCAACAATACGGGGTGTTCGGAAACTCATAGCCCAAACTGCACATATAATTTGTTTGAACTAAAAGCAACACAAAATTCTTGTACACTTACATACAGAAACCTATGCTAGTACCTTTAAATTGTGTTCAAAGTTTCAGCGTACATCGCCGGGTGAGCAAAGCTGTGAAAGCACGCGTGTATAAACAAGTTGCATTGAAGTTAGGTGCGCAGCACTGCACATGTAATAATGGCAAGCACTTTCTGTGATGTAATACCGTTAATGATGACCCTCAGAACGTATTAACATTTCTAGATGTACTGGTGTGTTGTTTACTGTTAATTGTGGTATGTTCTGTTGCCGTGAGCCAAGATGTTAAGGTGTTTAGTGCTGCGTGCCTAGTTCCTATGCAACCTGTTGTACACGCATGCTTGAACAGCTTTGCTCTTCTGGTGCTGTACGCCGAAAATTCGAACACAAGCATAGTTTTCCGGATGTAATAATTGTAAATCGATTTTGTATTACTTTTGGTTCAAACAAACTATATGTGGATTTTAGGCTATGAGTTTCCGAGCAACTGTATTTGGATTGAATACACATTAAAATATACCTATTAGCTCATTATTTAACACTTAAACTCACACTAGGGATTAGACCTGTTCCCCCCACAGGTGAAATTTATAATTTCTCGTGGAGTATGTTCTCTGTAATTTCTTAGCAGGATGTAGCCCAATTTTTCTTGACTACTAGAGTTGTAATTTGTCGGTTTAAAGTACATTTGTATAAAAACTTAATACTTTTCTCCACGTAAAAAGCAAAAACAGTTAATTAACTTCACGTAAAAAGCAAACACAGTTTATAAATTAACGTAAAATGCTTAAATAAAATGCCTATTCATTTTATTAGTTGATTATGTAAAAAATATATATCTGTATTTGTCATTTTTTTCTCTTAAGATAATTTTATATTTCATATACTAGTGGGCCGAATAAAATGTTAACATGGACCACGGGTTGGATACCCCTGGTCTAAGGTGTCACTCTCACAATATATTAGACTGCTGATGCTTAGAGTCCTGGTTGGACGTACCTAAGGTGGTTTTTATTAAATGGATTTCAAATCTCACTCCACGCAAATATGGATACACTTCCTTTAAATTAAACCTTCTTCATTCCTAACAAATAAGCGTAGATAGTATATAGTTGTTTAATCTGAACGTGGTGCTAAAAAAAATAATGTTTCTTACAAAAAACAAAGTACATGCGAATTTGAGGTAAGTTCATAGTTTCATTCTTTTTTTTTTTAGGTTATTTCTAGTACACGTGTGCGCGAGACGCCCGTATCTGTGGGTGTGGCGATGCAGGGAAGACTCCCCCTCACCCCCCACTCATCCCTTGATGATCCACCTTCATCCCAAAACCTTTGCCCCACTTCTGACAACCTTCCGACACAAAATAAAAATTTCGCCAGTTTTTTTTTCTCAAGTCACGAACAAACTGTTTGAAATCAGGCCCTATGATACCACCTTCAAAAAACCCGTGGGTCTACCCCTTTGACAAGTCAGAGGGCTGTGGTGTGATGGGGGATCAGTACCCCATTCAACCAAGGAAGATACAAATCGAGTTAAAAGTAAAATGGGACACCGATGGAGAAATACTGAAAATAATAAATAGTAAATAAATCGATATGTGAATTAATAAATGATAAACACATATAATATAATAAAATATTTTTTTTTTTAATGTTTGATTGAATAAAGATGGTCAATTTTTTTTTTTTTAGAACACGAGAAATTTGGCAACGTCGTCGGGTGGAAAAGGAGCGCCTCTGATACGCCTGCGCGAAGAGAATAGTGTTTGTCGTGGAAGAGGGAAAGAGGAAGAGGGGGAGGGGTGTGTGACTGCACTGAGACCCGCGCCGAGAATCGATCGTGTCGGTAGATGGCGGGAGGGAGCAGCAGAATCAGGGCGGCCGAACGAGGTGGCACCTTGTGGTGCCCGAGTTGGCGTGTGCTGAGAGAGGAACTGTTGTTTGCTTCACTGCCTGCTGCTGCTGCTTCATTTTGGATACCTTTTTAGAAAATAATATTTAAAAAATATATATACATTGACTGTTCAAGGTTGGGTTTGTGTGTATGTGTGTGAGTGTGTGTGAGGGGGGCCATATACGTAACGACCAGGTTCGTGAAACGGTACACACAACAACAAAAAAAGAAACCATCCGTGGACAAGATAATAATTCAAAATAAAAAAATAAAACACGAATCACCATGGATTAAATAACGAAGTGTGTGAACGTTCTTTAACAAAAAAAATAATCAAATATTTAGTGGTGAAACATTTTTTTTTGACAAAAAAAAAAGTTCCTTTTTTGAAACGGGTTTGTGGAAAAGTTTTGTTTCTATATTTAATTTAATTTTTTCTAAATAAAAGAAGAAAATCTGTCAATTGTTCTTTTTTTTTTGAAAACGTAATTATTTTTTTAAAACAAAAAAAAAATCTTTCGGTTAAAGGTATCTCTTGTTTTTGTTTTTGTTGTTGATTGTTAGTGCAGCGGGTGGTGTGATATTAAATAAAAGAGAATAAGGAGGCGATAGAGAGAGAAAGAGTATGGAAGCAGAATGGACCAAGAAGAAGAAGTGATCAGGCTACCCCTCGCGGGTCGGGCGCGATCCTTACCGTGGTGGTGACCTGCTGAATCCTGCCCCCCCTGCCCGGCAGAGGACGGCGGGACCTTTCAGCCCTTTACCCTGCCGGGAAATGCCGTAATGGCAAGAGAGGTAAGTCAAAATAACACCAAATATTTCACTTTTGATTTGGAAGTTTGGAAATACTAAGGGACCTAGTACCTACCCTCTGTTCTTAAATCTAAACTTATCCAACAAATCCATACCCAGAGATTTTTTTGTGTGTATGAAGCAAAGGGGGGGTGGGAGGGCGATTATGGGGGCGTTCCACCCATGGTGGCTCTAGGTGAAGCCTCCCTCCCTTCGCTACCACTTATTAAAATATGTCAAGGTTTTTTTTAAATATAAAATCCTTCTTAAATTAATTAAAAGAAGAATTTTTGACATAGTTGTTGTAGATGTTATTAATTTAAAAAT